>CAAKMY010015475.1:0-10924 GCA_901111285.1 Corrigiola litoralis
GACCAATGTTGCGAACAATGGCCTTAAACTCCCTATGAAGGCTATGGAAGAGTAGGTGGATGCCGGCTACGCTAGTATGAGGTTTTATTAACCTCTCCGCCTACACAGGTAAGTTATTCTTCCATTAAGACATGCATTAAGTGGGGGAATATTTGCATTTGGTAAAGTAAAGCATGTGGGCTTGGCATTTGGGATAAATATGCATGATAAACCTAGCAAAGCATGGTTCTAAGGCATTATGTGAGCATAATTAAGCATGACTACGTCTAATTAATTTCGTAGAAAGCATGATTAGTTATGATAAAGCATATAGAAGCATGTTTCGATAACACATTGCACAATCATGTAAGACATGGCATTTTTCACTTAACCTATTGCAAAGTTTGAAGCTTGTAAAGGGACAAAGGCGAAGGGTACTTACTTGAACGTGCGTGACACGGGACGAGATGTGAGTCTCGGGATTCTTGAAAAGCGAGTCGTGTGGCGTGTTCTTCGAAGGTTGAAACTCGAACATGGGACATCGCCCAAGAGGGTTGGACTCCTCGGAAATGGGAGTGTGACTACGTTTCCTTTGGCGAGGTGGAAATGTGTAAAAATCCCAAGAGCAATGGAGTTTTTCGTGGGTTTTGGGTGAAAGAATGCAAAGAATCAAGAGAAAAGTTAGAGAAAGAGATGATGTTTCTGTTAGAGCAAAGGAAAATGGGGCGGAAATGAGGAAAGAGAAGGCCGAATTAGGTTTTAAAGAGAAACAGATCCGACCCGACCCCACTTAATGTCCGGTCGGGCATCGATAATGTCCGACGTCGAAGTGTGCTGCTATCCGGTCGGACCCAGCATCTGTCCGGTCGGACCCCCCTGCCATGTCCGGCCAAACATGGCCCGTGTCCGGTGGAGTGGGGCTTTGAAAACCGAATACTATGTTATCCATTCGTAAAGTTTTGGTAAGTTTTTGAATTTTTGGGATGCGCGGCGTTTCCGGAAGGTAAATTTTCTAAAAAATCTTTTTTATTTCGATCATGATATAAATAGAAATAGATAGTTACGATTATTTTTTCAGATTTTGTTAATATTTGGAAAATGCTAATTTTGAGGAAAAGTCAAATTTTGTTTGTTTCGACTTTAGGAAAAGTCAAAGTCTTATTTGACCAAAAAGAGAAAGGTCAAGTTTCTATGTTTGATGTTATTTGTTCAACTTGGATTGTAAAATACTGGATTATTCCTCTACGTGGCTTATGAGATGCTAGACTATCTATATCGTTGGATCGTGGAGTACCTGATTACTCCTCTACTTGACTCGCGAAACGCCAGATCGTCGATCATTTGGATTGTGGAATACCTGATTATTCCTCTATGTGGGTTTATGAGATGCCAGACTATCTCTGTCATTGGATCGTGGGGTACCTGATTATACCTCTGTATTGGCTCAAGAGATGTCATATCGTAGATCACTTGGATCGTGGGGTACCTGATTACTCCTCTATATTGGCTTAATAGATGCCAGATCGTAGATCACTGGGATTGCGGAATACCAGATTATTCCTCTATACGGCTCAAGAGGTGTCATTCGTAGATCATTTTGGATTGTGGAATACCCGATTATTCCTGTAAGGCATATTATTGGTTATGTTTGTTGCCTTTGTACAGGTAACAAAAGGGATGCGTTAGAAATTGTCATTAAGGACATGTATGATTTCTAACCTTGGTTACCGTGTCGGTTTCAACTTTGATATTTGTTGCTTTGCAACTTCATCAAAGTGGGGGCTTCTTTAGACATTGTCGTTCGTCTGTGTCAAACCCGATGATGAAAGTCTTTCGTATTTGCGTAGTTTGGATCATAGGTAAATGAAATGTTAGTAAGGAGTGAGCTCAGAACTCGAGATGTGTCACAATTGACGGGAAAAGGTTTATTAATCGTGTTGGAGTGGTGTTAGCGTTGGCCGGTTTAGTTAGACTCGATGCTTCGGGTCGATCCTAAACTATTAGTAATTAAGCCTTGTTAGGTGATCAATAAGGCTTAGGCCCGCTTCCCTAGGTCCTTGCATGGACTAGGACGGATTAGGATTAAGAAAAAAAAGAAATACATGGCGGCAAAATGGGAAAAGAGTCCGACCGGACAGAGAGGGGTCAGGCTAGAATGGCATATGTCCGGTCGGTCAGATGGAAGGTCCGACGACAGAACGGTTAGTGGGAAAAAGGTCCGGCCAGACATGGCATGTGTCCGACCGGACCCCTTGCTGGTGTCTGACCGGGCATGGCGCGTGTCCAGTCAGGGGTGACGGGGGATTTGTTTTGTTATTTCTTTCCTTCTTTCTCCCCTCCGACCTAGAACTAGGTTTTGTGCATTTCCACTCCCCTATATAAGGATTGGGACGGTTTTGACCTAAGGGGGGACTTTTCTAACAAATTTTTATGACCTAATTCCACAAGAATTCTCTAGAGAAATCAGATTCCAAGAGCTAGGGTTTGGTTTGGAGCCTCCTAAAAGGCTAGGGTTTGTTCAAGAGAGAGACCTTAAGAGTGAAGAGATTGCTTCTAAACACATCTAGTCGACCATTGATCCTCATGTTACTACGCGGTATGACTTGAGGGTTAACTCACAAGCTTAGCTTGTCCCTTTGGTCTTCTATATTGTTATTGTTATAGTTTTGATATATTTAGCATTGTTAGTGTCTTGTAGAGAACATTCAGAATCATGCTAGGGTTTGTATATGATAATGGTTAGTGTTATGTGGTTAGGAGAACTTTAGATTTTGCAAACCACTAGAACTCATGTTTAGGTTTGTGAATATTGTTGTGTTGTAGAGATCATGTTTAAGATGATTATGGATTAGAGCCATGTTAGGTTCCCTTGTATATTTTGTATAGATGAATGTTTAGGATCTGGTTAGGATTCATGATAGTGTGTTTATGCATGTTTCTTGAGTGGCAAGTTATATCTCATTATTTGTGAAATGGAACTAGCATGCTAATGAGTGGCTAAGTTTGATATGCTCATTAAGTGAATCACCTAATACAACACTTGTACGAATCCTGTTATGTGAAACACACAACAAAAAGGCCTAAATTAACACTTGTGCTTAGTAAAGACCGAAAGGGCAACGAGGGTGTCTTATGGCTTCCCTAGTTGTAACTTCGCAATCCCGAACCATGAATCTAGCATATGGGTCAATAGTTAAAGTCATTTGAGTTGTATCACCTTTATGGTATGCGGTTTGAATTAGCCAAGGGTTTAAAGGAGCAAATCGACTAGTAGGGTAGATTGATGATCCATTCGATCTAGATCCACCTCCTGAACGTCGTGCAAACTGTTGTGGTGATACGTGTATGGGCCATGTGGCTTTCTCCAAACGGCTTAGGTCATAGGAGGCATGTTGAGCAATGGGTTTCTTAGTTCCCTAAAAAATTGAGTGACGACTTTCATGTTTTGGCACAAGTATCCGGTTCAGTCACAAGTAGGGTGGAACCTTCGAGTCTTACAAACAATTCTGATGATTTTGCACTCTTTTTCCCCCTTTTCTTTTCAGTCTGTGCGTCTTGATCATCAACATTTGTATTCATCTTCAACATATCCATAGCATCAGTAGCCTCCTTCAGTTCTTCAGATGAATTCTTTTCTTTCAAACCCTTTTTACCATCAGTTTTATCATATCCAGATTTACTAGGGGTTGGTTCTTCAGATTTCTCAATCGATTTACCCTTAGTGATTGACATTTCATTAGCCCATGTGATTTTTGTTTCCTGTTATCTGGACTCTGTTTTTTCAGTGGTTTGCATGTAAAGGTTTGGAGTTGGATTTTCTGTTTCAATGTCAATAGGTGTGTCCGAAGCATTGGCAAATTTTCGTAGACACTTTTTCTTGATTATTAGACACTTTCTTGGTCTCATGGTTAAGGAATCGAATTTCTGAGATTTAACGAAACTGAACTTTAGGGTTTTCTGAGAAACAGAGACAGATAGTGCTGTAGTTGTTTGGTGAGAGTGGGAAGTGCAACTGTTGATAATGGCTAGTTTTTAGGAATTTTAGTTATGAGAAATTCCCCCCCAACATGTTGTTATATTCTCAATAGTAACAGTCACATTTCAATTTTTCTGACTGAGAATATTAAGGGATTGTACTTCATAACAGCTATATTTGATCAAGAATTGTTGCTGGTGCATGTGATGGTATGTGTTTGGCTATTTTGTAGCTTGGACTGACCTTATTTGCATTGTACTATAAGAGATCTTAATCAAGCAACTTAGATATTGTCTAATGATGAATTCAAATACACAAATGAGTACATCAATTGAAATTAAGCATTTTAAGTCATCTCATCACATATTGAATTGTTTTGTTGTGAGCTTCTAGTCAATCATTGGAGAAACGGATAAAGCACTCAATTTATGTAAACCAATTCAAGGTCCATCCTGAGCTTCTTGAAACATTCTCTTTTCAATGGCTTTGTGAAATTATCTGCTATTTGATCATCATTAGGACAAAAGACTATTTCAACAAAACCTTTCTCAGCATTGTCTCTTACGAAGTGGCCTGCTGTCTTATCTCAATGTGTTTTGTTTTGGAATGTTGAACTAGCTTAGCAATACTATTAGCACTAGTGTTATCACATAAGATAGGTACTTTGCTAATATCAATGCCAAAATTTTTTACTTAATGCATAATCCAAAGCAATTGAGCATAATATCTAGCAACAACAACATATTCAGACTCAACAGTTGATAAAGCTACAAAATTTTGTTTCTTAGAACCCCAAGATATTAAGCATGGTCTTGAGAAGTCAGCCATACCTGAAGTGATCTTTCTATCAACCAAACATCCTGCATAATTAGCATCACTATATCCTTTGAGGTCAAAACTACCTCCTTTAGAATACCACAAACCTAATTCAGTAGATCCTTTCAAATATCTCAGAAATCTCTTAACAAAAATTAGGTGTTATTCTTTAGGATCAGATTGAAATCTAGCACAAAAAAAAAAAAAAAAACACTAAATGTTATATTTGGACTGCTAGAAGTTAAGTATAGAAGAGATCCAATCATACCTCTGTAGAGCTTCTGATCTACATTACTCTTACCTTTTTCATCTTTGTCCATTTTGGTGCTCAGAGCCATTGGTGTGTCATATGTCCTTGATTCTTGCATGTTATACTTCTTCAATAGCTCTTTGATGTATTTTTGTTGATGTATCACAATACCATCATTCCTTTGTTTAATTTGAAGTCCCAAGAAGAAGTTTAACTCTCCCATTATGCTCATTTCAAACTCATTTTGCGTAAGATCAACAAACTCTTGACATAAGAAAGCATTGGTTGCACCAAATACAATGTCATCTACATATATATGGACAATTATAATATTGCTACCTTTATGCTTTAAAAACAATGTCTTATCAACAGTTTCTCTTTTATACTCATTATCAATAAGAAACTTTGACAATCTATCATACCATGCTCGTGGAGCTTGTTTTAAACCATAAAGAGCTTTGTATAGTTTATAGACATGATTTCGTAAATATTTGTCTTCAAAGCCTGGTGGTTGTTCAACATACACATCCTCTTTAATTAGCCATTTAAAAATGCAGTTTTAGTATCCATTTGAAATAACTTAAAAGACATGTGTGCATCAAAGGATATTAAGATTCGTATTGCTTCCAATCTTGCTACTGGTGCAAATGAATCTTCAAAGTCTATTCCTTCTTCTTAATTGTATCCTTGAGCAACCAACCTTGCTTTGTTTCGTGTTACTGTGCCAAGATCATCTAACTTGGTTATGAAGATCCATCTTCTACCGATAATGTTAGTATGAACTGATCCATCTTCTTGCATGGCAATTATCCAATCAGCATTTGTTAGTGCTTCTCTTAGGCTCAAATTCACAAAGAAAACAATAGAAAGCACAAAAGTTTTGTACTCTACTTCTTGTCTGTACACCTTTAGAGATATCACTAATGATCGAGTCAATTGGATGTGATTTAGCAATTCTAGGATTAATAGGTGTAAGATCTATCTTTCTAATAGGAATAATTACCTCAGTTTGATCTTCTTGGTTCATAGGAAAGTCTCCTTGATGATCAATCTGATTTGTGATCAATGGTTCTACGTAAATATTTGCTGCAGTGGCGGATCCAGAAATTCGGCACGGGGGGTGCGGAATATAAATCAAAGGGAAAATTGTAAAAAAAGTTTCTAGTGGGTCTTGAACATAGGCCTTACTACACAACTTATTACCAAAACTTGCAAGTATCAATGGGCCAAGCAACTAATTATGAGATATGGTAAGTTTTTTTATTTATATTTGAACAGAAAACTGTAAGGAAGACTTATTTCTCAATTTTTTTCCGATGTTCGGGGGGTTCGGTCGCACCCCTATGAACCCCCCGGATCTGCCCCTGATTTGCTGGTGCTTCTGTTGGTTCATCTGTTGTTACTTCAGGTGCACCAGCAATCTTCACTGGTTCTTCTAAGCCACTATTAGCTTGATTGATGGTGCTTCTATGCATTCCAATCTTAAACTCTTCATCTATATCTTGTAGTGACTTATTCAGTGAATCAGTCTCATCAAATATGACATGAGTACTTTCCTCAACATAGTTTGTTCTCTTGTTTAACACTCTATAGGCTCTACTGTTTGAAGCATATCCTAGGAAAGTTGCTTCATCACTTCTTGGTTCAAAATTTCCCAAATTCTGTTTACCATTGTTGTTCACATAACACTTGTAACCAAAAATCCTCAGATGTGCTATGTTTGGCTTTCTTCCTCGAAATAATTCATAGGGTGTATTATTTATGATTGGTCTGATTAGAGCTCGATTCAAAATGTAACATGAAGTGCTCACAGCTTCAGGCCAAAAGTTTTTTGGAAGACCACTTTATAGTAACATTCTCCTTATCATTTCTTTCAATGATCTGTTCTTCCTTTCTACCTCATCATTTTGTTGTGGAGTTCTTAGAGCTGAAAAGTTATGTGAAATATCATTTATTCTGCAAAACTCCAAGAAGCTTGAGTTATCAAATTCAGTATCATGATCTGATCTTATGGTTTTTAACTTTAGATTAATCTTATTATGAACAGATCTCATGTGAACAAGAAATTCATCAAAGATAGGAAAATAGTCAAAGTGTATCTGGAAAAATCATCTACTATAACCAATACAGACTGATATCCTCTTCTACCTTGAACTGACATATGTCCACATAAGTCAATATGAATCAGTTCCAATGGTTGTGTAGTGATAACATGTGTCTTAGACTTTAAAGAACATTTGGTATGTTTGCATCTAGCACATTCATCACATACTTTGTCTACAACAAATTTCACATTAGGTTGACCAAAAACTAGCTCCTGTGAGCTTAGTTTTTGTAGCAAAGTTTGACTCACATGTCCTAGTCTTCTATGCCATAACCATGGATTATCAGTAACTGCACTCATGCATTAAAGACTCTTATCAGGTATAATAGATAGATCAACCATGTACACATTATTAAACCTAAGACCATCAAGTATTTTCTTACCTGAATTCTCATTAATGACAGAGCATCCAGTAGATGTAAATTGAACCATATTACCTCCATCACATATCTGAGAAACACTTAGCAAATTGTGTCTTAATCCATTTACTAGCATAACATTATCTATGGAGTGTGTAAGAGACTTACCAATCTTACCAGATGCTATAACATTACCTTTGTTATTGTCTCCAAATATTACATTACCTCCATCATATGCTTTGAGTGAGTAGAATTTCGAATTGTCTCCAGTCATATGCCTTGAACAACCACTATCTAGAAACTAGTGGTTATTTTCTCCCACTTTAACCAGTCAAAACATTAGTTCTTCAACTTAGGTACCCATACTTTCTTGGGTCCTTTGTTGTTACTAACTTTCTCCTTTGAGTTCCTTGGTTTATTAGTGACATGCACATAGTAGTAAAATCACTTTCATCACAAGTAGAACAATCATCTACATAAACTCTATTTCTAGCAGTATAAGCATTTCTATCTAAAAACTTCTTCCTTAAAGGGTACACATTTGCAACATGTCCATCATAACCATAGTGATAGCAGATTGTGTGTTCAGGTGAATCCACATACTTGGGTTTCACAAAGCTGTCAATCCAAGTTTTATCTAGTTCAGGAAAAGTGTTCTTGTGACTGGTCCTTGTGCTGGTGCTTGTCAACATATCAAACTCAAAACCTAGACCATATTTTATTCGGTTGTGATGTTGACCAGTTAATTTATCAAGAGACTTTTCACCTTTAAACCATTTTTCATTTTGAGCCTTCAACACATCCAGAGCTTTGTTTAATAAGTCAATTTTCTCATAAAGCTGTCTGTTTTGTGTAACAAGTTCCTTTATGTCTTTATTAGAAGAATCTAATTCTTTCAAGGTCTTAAGGTCTGAAGGAATCCTTAAAGGAACAATTCTAGTTTGAGGTTCACAAGTCTTAAATCTAGATAACTCATCAGTTAAAGCATTTAAAGTCATTTCATAATCCAAATGCTCAGTTATCAAACATCTACCAGACTCAAGACCACTTTTACTATCCAAAGACTCATGCAATCTCTTGATTTCAGCGTCTTTATCAGCACAACTAGAAATATAAAAGGTTTATATTGTCATTTAACATAGTGTAGATACCGTAATCCGTCGTGGTCGGTTAACCATACCCGGTGATGAGACAACGTGCTTGTCGTGCTTGTCTTTTGATACAGTTCTCGGATTTTCCTTATCACTTTGTTTGGTTTTAAAAGGGGATTTGAGGTTTTCTTTAATATGAAAAATGGTTTTTGAAGGGTTTGAGACGTATTTCAGTTTATTCGGAAGAGATAAATTCGTCTTTAGGAGTTTCGTTCATAAATCAAGGTAGTGACCTTCACTGGGACCTTGGTTTAAAGCTCCATTTGTATATTTTAGGGACCGCAGGTGAAAGTTAACGATGTGGGCATTAATTTGGTGATCCCAGGAGTTCTTAGTAATTTCCGAGAGTCGAAAAATAATGTTTTTAAGGTAAAATGTGAAACAAACCTCTCGAGGTACATGTTTTGTACCGTTAGTACAAGTCTTAGGTTCGGCGGTACGCATTTATGACTTGCGGTACACGAAATTTGAATAGTCTAGACTTTAGGTCCTCGGCGGCACCACATCTGTACCGGCGGTACGGATTTGTTGGTTCAGCGGTACGGATTTCGTTCCGAGGGATTTTGGAATTTTTCCATATTTTCGGTTTATGTCGGATTTTTACCAAATCGTGTCATTCCCCTCTGTCTATATAAAGGGACCCTGACACCCTTAAAAAAAAAGTTCTTCACACAATTCTTGAAGAATTCTCTCTCTCTAAAAGCCTCTCTCTAAACGTTTATTAGTTGGTTAAAGTTAGTGTCAGGAGGGCTTGTAATGGTCCGAGCTATGTTCGACGACACGATTGTGCAAAGGCAAAAGGTTGCTACCTGAGGGTCCATAAACTTCTCGTTACTTTGTCCGTTCAATGTTTGATCGGGTTTGATGTGTTCTAGTAATCATTCTTATTAGGATGCATGCTAGATTTATTTTATCGTCATTATGCATGTAAAATGTTGTTATGCTAAACAAGTGGTGACTAGATAAGTTTCATTATGTGATGTGATCGCCTAAATAACAATCATGTAAATAACTTAGTATAGTAGTTATTTATCGCTTTTATGCATGTTTGTTTGATATGACTCATATAAAGATTAAACTTAATTTAACTCAAAGCTGTTGAAATAAGGTAATTACTCCTGAACTCGTTATTGTGGATTGGTGCCTAGGATTGAATGGAGTCACCTAAATATATATAAGATCTTAACTTGTTCATAGTTTCGGTGTTATATTTGGTTTTTCTTGTCAAACTTAAATGTTTGTTAAAAGAAAACCTTTGAAGGTAGGACTTATGTTTATGTCCTTCGGTTGTCCCTCGGTTTGTCCCTCAGTTTTGTTAAAGGCCATGAGATGTATGTTCAATTGTATTCTCCTTGTTTGGTAAAACAAGGTGGCGACTCTAAATTGTTGGAAGTAAATTGCTCAGTGTAACAAGGTCCCTAGAAATGTTCTTTTCTTCCAAGAGAGGGATTTTTTGATATGCCTGAAAACAAGATCATGTCTAACTCTTTCGTTCGCGTGGGGGAGTTTTGGTGGTCCTTACAGTGGCGACTCCGCAGGGGATAGTATATTACCTGAAAAAATAGCTTCGCTTTAAATTTTGTTTAATCGTTGTATGAGCATGTCAACTGCATTTGTTTAGTAACAAAACTCGTTACCCCGTGGAGCTTGCGCGCAGACTTAAACCTTTCCACGATGGGTTAAAGCTTTGCAAGCATACCTCCAACTCATGATACTTCCGGTTTTCCTAAGACAGAGGTAGACTGATTTTCTTTCCAACTGATTGATAGCCGACTCCTTTGAATCGTGGGAACCTCGAGAACACGAACCCCCCGACTTCATAGACGGCATTTTGCATGTTGATTGAATGTGTGTGACTATGGTGGATGAACCTCCTTTGCATGATTTAATCACTATCCCTCTTTGTTACGTGGATAACATGATACGTGATTTTCCTTCCCCTCTTCCTGTGTAGGAATAGTTTTGGTCTAGTTGACTTAGGAAGCATGACCCATCCCTACCGTACCTCGTTCATGCCTTGTCTAAGGTGTGTCATATAACTAGACAATGATATGATGACCGAGCGCCGTCACCATCGCCTTTTATTAGGAGGAAGTTATGCTGCTTGCGAGTATTATTGTATAATTGATGTGCTCTATTTTATAGAGCATAACTAGCTCATTTTACTTTACTTTTGGTTACTTTTGGACTTAGTTTTATAGTAATTTCACTCGGTTCGGTTTTGTAATATGTATGGTGAAATCTACACTTTGAGGTGTATTTGAGTAGTCCAAGTGCTAAGATTGAAGA
>CAAKMY010015476.1:0-10733 GCA_901111285.1 Corrigiola litoralis
ATATATATTGTGTTATTGATGATAAAACTTTATTTTCAAATAGTACCAAAAAATGGATGTGGGGATTAGAGTGGATCAGAGCGAATATCATACACCCCTTTATGATAAATCATGTATTGAGATATATTATGTAATATGATGAATATATGTTACACAATTGCTCCATGAATATACTTTACTTGATGAATATGTAATTTATAATATTTGATGAAGTATATATTTGGTAAACATGAACCATATAGTGCGTGAATATAAGGACTATATAAACTGTATTGATTTATATAAATATGTTTTGTTATATTGGTGAATATGGGCATGATATATTATGGTGCATGATACATTTTACACAGGTTGCACTATATAATTATAGTGGACTCACATTTAATGGTAAAATAGTTCAAGTGATGAGGTCAAGCTTACAACTAATGTAAAAATGATTATTTTATTTTGTTTGCATAAAAAAAGGTTTTTTCCTATTTCAATATACTCGATTTTGGAAAAAAAAATATATTTAGTTTGTGTTGTTCCACACATAATGGGTGTTCTAAATATACATACAAGAAATTTGCAACAAGTATGGTAACAGACTAATAGAGCTATTACTGCAACTCGCAAAATTAAACCAAATTCGAACCGATATGAGAATCCGAACCGTCAAACACAATGAGTCGTTTGAACATGGCAAAATGCGAATTCAAAACCGAATGGAATAGACCCAATGTTTAACAGATAACCGATATGACCCGAAAAATATGAAAATCCAAATGAATTGAAACTGAACCGAATTGTCCCGAAATATTATTCAACCCGAAATCTTATATAAAAATACTAGGTTATTTTGGTCAAATTTGAACTCAACGTAACTTGATTTTGTATTAAACAACCCAAACAAAGAAATTAAACAAAATATTTATAACTCAACATTATAATCTGATAAGAATTACTCTAATAAAACACGAATTTAAATGTTCGCGATGGAACAAAATCTAAACTAATCTGACTAAAAAACATTAACTGATATGGTCGAACCCATAATTACTTAAATCTAATCCAACTTGACCTGAATACCTAACCTTATACAACCCAAAACCGAATTGACCTGACCGAGCAAACCCGACCCATAACCTAAATGAACCGTCCGATTTCCACCTCTAAGTATCACGTCATGATATTGAATATTTGATTTTTGTAACATCTATTATTGTACTTGGAGAAAGAGGGGCAAGGTTGTTTCCATAGTAGGAAAGCAACCTGTATGAGAGTTTTTTAATCAGATTAGGGTTGATGTAATATTTCGTAACATATTTGGTGCAGTCTAAATTATATTTCTTCTTCTAGTCCCTTTGAAAATTAATAATTATTTTATAGTAGTCGTTTGTTACTATAGGAATCTACAATTTCAAAGAATTTTCATTATATGATTTAACCAAAATTGTTTGATTGTATACAAGAATTAGATTCACACAAGAGTATCCAATCACCTAGAGGTCCCTAGGTAAGCAAAATCCATCATTTTGTAGGATTTTGGAATTCCTAGAAAGTTAAGTCCTGTGATTTTGTCAACCAAACAACTTCGGTATTTGGAAAATTTATGGGAACTCCAAATTACTGTGTTTTTCATTTGCAACCATACAAAAGCTTCCTTGATATCATATCGTTTACCCATGTGCATATTGCATACGTTTCTACCTTTATATCACTTGAATAGTTAACTTTAGGCTTGACCCGAATAGCCATACCATACATGTAAATGACTCAAAATCTTAATCTAAAGTAGACATGTAATCCAAATTGACCTGAAAGTTTGAAAACATAAAGTTGACATGACCCGAAAGGCCCGATTTACATGACGATATTTTTACTGACTACTTGAACTATATTCTAATAATCAAATTAACTTGATTTGTTGCAAGATGATCATTACATAACACAAATCAAATTCCATGTGGCAAAAAAAAAAAAAAAGCTGTAGTTGAGTAAAACACAAAATTTACCTCGCTTGACTCAAATTGATTTGTAAAACACACACCTGAATTGGACCCAAAAACAAATTGACCGGATTCAAATCTGAACCAATCGGCCCGTTTGTCAGTCTATTTATCTATCTATCTATCCATCTATCTATCTATCCATCCATGCATCCATCCATCCATCCATCCATCCGTCTATCCGTCCATCCGTCCATCCATCTATCCATCTATCCATCCATCCATCTATCAATCTATCTATCTATCTATCTATCCATCCATCCATCTATCTATTTATATATATATATGTGTGTATACTGAGGCTGTCACTTATAAGTTATATACTGTCACGCGTGCTACTGAGACAAGTTGAACAAAAGTGGAACGGTTGGCAACAGCTTGGCTTTTTATCTACAGGTCTTCGGTTCAACTCTCTGTGCAAGCCTTTATTGGTTTTTATTGTCAGTTTAGTTTGGTGGATTACTTTTTAACTTTTTTTGTTTGTTTCTTACTTTTCATTTGTTTTTGTTTGTTTTTTACTTTTATTTTTTGCTTTTGTTTCCGTCTTACGATTTGTTTTTTTTTTTCTTTTTTTGCTTTTGTTTCCTTCTTACGATTTGTTTGTTTTTTACTTTTTATTTTTTGCCCATGGCTTCTTTTCCTTCTACTGTTTGTTTTTTTATAAGTTATCACGAATTACCTCCAACATGTGAAATGTGACAAGTCACAAATTAATATTATTTGTTTATTTTTTAATATTAGAGAAAGTAGCAAATGACATAATTTATTAATACGTGATGGGTAAATAATAACAGGTGACATGTCACATTTTAATTTAGTTTTATTATTCTTCTATTTTGGTGTAACAAGTGACGGATTTTGTTAACTAGTGACAAATAGATATTAACATGTGATATGTCACATAATAATATTACTTTATAATTTTTTCATATTAATGAAAATAACAAGTGACGAGATTTGTTAACACGTAACAGGTAAATTATAACTGGTGGCAGGTAAATGTTAACACGTAACAGGTAAATTATAGCTAGTGACAAGTAGATATTAACATGTGATATGTCACATAATAATATTATTTTATAATTTTTTCATATTTATGAAAATAACAAGTGACGAGATTTGTTAACACGTGAGGGGTAAATTAAAACTGGTGACAACTAATATTAACACGTGATATTTCACAAACAATATTTTTTTTTATTATTTTTCAATATTAATGCAAATTAAAAATAACAAGTGACGAGATTTGTTAACACGTGACGCGTAAATTATAACTAGTGACAGGTAAATATTAACACGTGATATGCCACACAATAATATTACATTATTATTTTTTTATATTAATGCAAAAAATAACAAGTGACTTGACTTTGTTAACACGTGACGGGTAAATTATAACTTGTTACAGGTAAATATTAACACGTGATATGTCACATAATAATATTATTTTATTAATTTTTCTATATTAATGCAAAAATAACAAGTGACAAGATTGTTAATACGTGACGGGTAAATTATAACACATGTCATGTAAATATTAAACCGTGACATGTATTAATATAATTTTATGATTTGTTTATATTAGTGAAATAACAAGTAACGAGATTTGTTATAATTTGACGGGTAAATTATAATAGGTAACATGTAAAATTTAACACGTGATATGTCACGATTTAATATTATTTTATTTATAATTTGTCCACATTAGCGAAAATAACAAGTAACATGATTTGTTAACACGTGACAGGTAAATATCAACATGTGATATATCACATATTAATATTATTTATTTATCACTTATTATATTTTATTATTATTATAAGTTTATTCGGACCCCGCTGTGCATCCAACCCCCCCCCACCCGACAGTGCACCCCGACCCCGACCACGCTGTGCAGCCCCACCGACCCCGACAGTGGGCCCCCCACCAGCCACCACCCTCCCCAACATAACGCAGCAAACCACCACGACCCCACCAATCCGCTAAGAAATCCACTGCCACAACCTGAGCACAACCCTGATGCCCCTCAGACCATCCTTTCACCTCCATCCCTATTTTGCCACCACCACTAACCCCATAACAACAGCCCCCCCCCCCATCCCAAAACCCGCTGACACCACCCTCTGCACCCTGACAGCCCCCCCTCCCAGCTCGAAAGCATCCACACCATCCCCATAGCCCCCTGCTCCATTTCACCCTATCCCTCCTCCAATGCCTCCACCACAACCACATACCAATGACCCCCACCACCAACAACCCCATCCTGCCACCGCTCACAACACCGCCAAACACCCATTCCAACAGTACGACAACCTATCACACACTACCCATAACCTATCACCTACAACAGTACGACACCCACCATGTCACGCACAACCCCCACCCCGTCACGCACAACCCCCACCCCGTCACGCACAACTCCCACCCTATCACCCACAACCTTTCACGCAATACCCCTATCCAACGACCACCTATGCCCCCACAACACCCACGACGAACCCCCCAACCCAAGCAAAAACTACAAATGCAGAGCCTGCCACCCCAACGACCACCCTCCACCCTTCTTCAAAGACCTCCCCTCCACCCTTCCTCAAAGACCTCCCCTCCACCACCCAAACCACGCCCCAACCTCCCTCACTGCCCCACCTATCACATGTTAATCCAAAACCGAAACCCAGCCACACTAGACCAAGTCTGACCCCCTTCCCCCCCATCACCACCACCAGCCACACTCAACCAATTCTGCCCCCGACACACCTCCTCCCTCAACGCGCAAACCCAAACTTCACCTATAGCACCCAAGATATCACCTACAACATCCAACCTATCACCTTAAATCCAACACATAAATCAACATAACACATTCGACCCATCACCTCAACCATCTCCCCAACAACCGCCTTATAACAACAAAGACCGCAACTAGCATAGAAGGAAGAGTAGAGAAGGAATTGTGGCAAAAAGGCACCTCCTTGACTATCCAAACACCACCATTTTCTCTCTTTTACTTACCTTTTAATTTGTGCATGGTGATGGGGCCACGGTGGTGGCTAGGGTGGTTGGGGCAAATCTAGTTGCTAAGAAAATGAGTAGAGAGAGAAATGGGGGTTTCGCAGATTTGAGGGAGGCTTCGGATACAAAAACACGTCAGCACATAGAGGTTGGGGACATCAGATCCTGTTCACCGGAGATATGGGGCGCCGATCCGGTTCACCCAATCCACGCCCCAACACCACGCTCTCTCACTGACAAAGCTATCACATGTTACCCCCCACCTATCACATGTTACCCCCCACCTATCACATGTTAGGCCGCCGCTCAACCACCTCCTTTACACCACCAACGAAAATGGGTATGGTATTAAATACCTACCGTCCGATCTAGGCCAGAGGTGGGTTCGCATGTATGAGGAGAGAGAGTGTGACGAAGTTTGATTTCTGGGTTATGGAGAGAGAGTGGATGGGGATGGCCTGATGTAAAAGGAGGTGGTTGAGCGGCGACCTACTTCATCGCTGGTCAGATCGATGTGGGCTGATGTCGGAAATGCGGAGGGGAGTGAAAGAGAGAGTGTATGCAGAGGGGAGAGGGAAGAGGAGAGAGAGTGTGTGCAGGGGAGAGAGAGAGAGAGAGAGACACGGGTATGAGGGGATGGGGGTTTTACTTTCAAAAACACGCTAATGGACTGTCACATTTTAGAAAAGAGCTATCACGCGTGTTTTGTTTAAGTTGGACTATTTTAGTTAGTTTTGGGCCGTAGATTCACGAGATCAACGGCTTAAAAAAGGTTCGCATTCTAAGCCGTGGTTCACATTCTAAGGAGTGGTTCGCAGCTGATCCCTTTTCTTTATATTTATATCTATATCTATATCTATCTATTTATCTATCTATTTATCTATATATTTATCTATATCTGTATCTATATTTATCTTTTCCTGGTCAATTCTTACCAGGAGGCGTGATGTCCTAGAAGCAGCCAACTGGCATCTCCTTGGCTCTAGACCCCTGGCTGTCTGGGTTAGGAAGGGATAGCCAGAAGGCCAGACTTCTCCTAAACATCAGAAGAAACATCTGGTAACCAGAAGGTCGGCGGCAGTTCCATGACCATTATGAGAATCTTACCTTCCCTATGGGGAAGGTGGAAAATGGGAAAGGTAATTGTCGGTTAATCCAAGGAACTTTATCCACATGTGGGCCCTTCATCCACTCTATATATATCCTGAGGCCTCATTAGGTCAAAGGACGCCCACAAACCCTACAACACATACTTCTTTCATTCTTGCTTAGGTCATTGAAGTGATACAACACTTGTCACTTCTACCTTCTGACTTAAGCACCGGAGGGGGTTTCTCGGGCGACCCCCCCGAGGTAGGTTTGTTGGTTGTTTCAAGTATTCCAAAGGTGCAAGTCGCGAGTGTAGGAATTGTTCCCATTTCCGCGGAACACTTTGGCGCCGTCTGTGGGGAAGAACACTTTCTCTCACTACAATATATTTTGACCGCACTTACATTGGAAGGATGGTAACTCCGTTTGGTGACCTGGCGATTCCACTAGGCTTCGCTCCTTGGGACCAGTACCCCACCCTGGAGCATGACGGATATGAAGTGGAGGATGTGACCACCCCAACCCGCGACAAAGGGAAAGGGGTAGCATTCTCAGAACCCAAGACAACGATGGCAAGTGGGACCACGTCTATGGCACCAGCGCAACAGGCTGCGGGAGTATATCTCAGCCCAGCCTAGATTGAGAGCTTGAATGACCTGCTCAACAACGTCAACAGTGGCAGGCCCGACATGTTCAGCACTGTTGACATAGGAGTCCACGTCAAGCAAGGGTGACCGAGCATGCCCCAGTTGCGGAGGAGCCGGAAGGACTTCAACCTCAGAAGATGAACTTTCTTAGCCCGGTGAAGACAGTAGCTATCCCCCCACCTGAGCTTGCCGTCCAGCGGTTGAAATCGGTTGCAGCAAGGGCGCAGAGTCATGCACAGTCCAGCAGAAGCAGGACCGCCAGCAAGCGCAAGGGAGAGCACAAACAGGAGGATAACCTTAAGAGGACAAAGAAGAAAGAGCGGTGCAACCAAGACCCCACCGTTGCAAGTGTCTCCTCAGACAGTAGCAGCAGTGAAGGCAGATTTGGCAGCCCCCCTAACTCATAGCGTAGGAAAGGCAAGAGAAAGAGAGATCACGAGCCTAGAAAGACGGAACAGAAGAAGAAGAAGAAGGCTAGTCGTGACTCTAGGGCATCAGGAGGCCTGGACATGATGATACTCAGGGAGTCACCCCTAACAAGGAATATCCTGGAAGCAGTAGTCCCCAAAATGAAACTCCCACAGTGCAGGTTTGATGGGACATCAGACCCAAACGAACACATCTAGGCCTATGAGGGGCACATGTTCATTTATGAGCTGACCTCAAGGGTTCGGTGTAAGTGCTTCCCAGCCACCCGGACAGGGCTAGCAGCGGTCTGGTTTAAGAGTTTGAAGAAGGACTCCACATCCAGGAAATTCTGTGAACAATACTCTGGCAACAGGAGAAGACACAAGAGCACAAATGAATTGCTGACCATCAAGGAGAGTTCAGGAGAAGCCCTTGAAAGCTACATTAGGCGCTTCCAGGAGGCCTATGAGAGTACTCCAGGTCTGAAGCAGGACGTGGCCATCCTGGCTTTGACATCTGGTATGAAGAGAGGAGAATACAGAGACAAGGTGATAAGAGATAACCCCACGACTGTCTACCAGGCCATTGGTTGGTCAAACGACTACATTAGGACTGAGAAATACAACACCATCTTAGATTATTGGGTGAAAAGTGAAACACGTCCTAGGGAGTATTCCCCTAGACCTAGGAGGGAATATTCCCGTAGGAAGGAGAAAGGGCAAGAAGCTCCACCCCCCAGGCCAAGACTAATGACTGCAGGCGTCTGAAGCTCAACATTGAATACCATGGAGGGTACTGACATGTGACTAATGACTGCAGGCGTCTGAAGCTCAACATTGATGATCTGCTTAGAGAAGGCCACCTCAGCCAGTACATAAGGAGGCCAAAACAGAAACAAGGCCAGGACATGAGAGACTAGCCCCAGCATAGGGATCAGCCACGTTACCCACCAAGATATCCACCCAACCAGGAAGCCCTAAGGTATCCAGCCAGACAAGATCCTCAGCCAACACTCCCACTGCCACCACAGAGAGGGCAGGTGATGCAAAGGCTGGGGGAGATCGGAGTCATCATTGGTGGGGACATAGTCAGGAAGTCCAAGGCTAACCTTCGTCAGCTGAAGCAAGATGTCGTGTACAATCTTGCCCCAGGACCCAGGAGCGCTCCCAGAGAGCTACTAGACATGAAATTTACTATTCAGGATGGAGATGCGGTGGCCCATCCACATAAAGACGCCCTGGTAGTAGTTGTGGACATCGCCACCCACTTGACCAGGAGGTGCCTAGTGGACACAAGAAGCTTTACCAACGTTTTGTTCCAAGAGGCTTTCAACCAGCTTGGTCTGAAAGAAGAAGATATGTATAGATATAACTCCCCACTGTTTGACTTCAATGATGAAGGCTTTATTCCAAAGGGAAGCATCAAGTTTCCCATGAGGATTGGAGAAGGGTATTCAGCCAAGCATATGATGCAGACATTTGTGGTAGTAGACGTCCCTACAGCGTACAACGCTATTTTAGGCAGACCTATGCTTGAGGCAGCTTGAGGCAGCTGTAGGGATAGTGTCAGTCTACCACCTGACGCTGATATATGTATCTGATTACAACACACCAGAGAGGCTGAACGGTAGTCAGGGGGCATCCAGGTCTTGCTATCTGACAGCAAATAAGCAAGGAAAGCGAGGGTTCGGGACACCAGGACCAGCAGAGCCAACAACCAGCTTGGGACCAGATGACATGATCCTTGACTTAGACAAGGCATATAGCCCTTGCAACAAAAAAGACAAAGGCCATGCCCTGGATACAGTCGAGGTCAGACCCTATGACCAGCCACATCCATTGCCAGGAAGTGAGGTGAAGGAGGTCCCACTGGAAGATGATTGGAGCAGGACAGTCAAGATTGGGAGAGAGATTGATCCGAACATGAAGTTATAACTGATAGGTCTGCTAAGGGACCACAAGGACGTTTTCGCCTACAATGCTTCTGAAATGCTAGGAGTGGACCCAAAGGTGGCATGTCACAGGCTAAATGTGGACCCAAGATTCCATCCTTCGAAGCAGAAGCTAAGAGGTTTCAACTAGGAGAAGCTTGAGAAAATGAAAGAGGAAATCGACAAGCTGCTAGAAGCAGGATTTATCACCCCCTGTGATTATCTAGAATGGCTAGCTAATGTGGTAATGGTGGAAAAGGCAACAAAGGAAGCATGGAGGATGTGTGTAGATTTCACAAACCTGAACAAGGCCACACAAAAGGACCATTACTCCCTGCTAAGGATAAATCAGCTGGTGGATGCTACATCAGGTCACTCCCTGCTGAGTTTCCTTGATTCCTTCTCAGGGTATCACCAGATCTTTCTTTGGGGACCAGACAGGGTGAAGTGTGCATTCATCACAAGCTATGGACTGTATTGCTACACCATGCTGCCCTTTGGCCTGAAAAACGCTGGAGCCACTTACCAGGAGATGGTGGACAAGGTGTTTGAAGGCCAGAAGGGCAGAAACATGGAAGTGTATGTTGAAGATGCAATCGTAAAGAGCAAGACTGATGATGACCACTTAGCAGACCTCAAGGAAACATTCACTCAGCTAAGGAAGTACAAGATGAAGCTTAGCCCACAAAACTGCTCTTTTGGGGTTAGGTCAGGGAAATTCTTGGAATTCCTGGTCAGTGAGAGGGGCATTGATGCCAATCCAGACAAAGTTCAAGCTATTCTCGACATGAAGGAGCCTAGGAATGTGAAGGAAGTACAGACCTTGACAGGATGAATGGCTGCATTGTCAAGGTTCATCATCAGGACAGCTAGCAAGTCAATGCCTTTCTTTATTACATTGAAGGGTAAAGCTGGGAAGAAAGGGGCACAATTCTAGTGGGGAGAAGAACAGACTGCAGCCTTCGCATCACTAAAGGAAACTTTCAGCAGTTGCCTACACTCACTTGGCCGGTACCAGGTGAAGACTTGTTGTAGACACCCCAATGTGTCACATTGTCAATTGCCCAGTGATGATAACTAAACTAGGTAATGTGCTTGGACGAACGATTTATCTTAACTGCGACCGGTTTCACCATCTCGAGCCATAGCCGTATTCTCAGCCTATGACTGACTGAGCCTGCATCAAAGGCCCAAAATCGGTGAAAACAGGCTTTTATCACATTTCACATAAAAGCCCGAAACAGTCAAAATAAGTCTCAAAAGGTCAAATTGGCCCGAGACTGGACCTAGCCTAACACAGGCTGGGCCAGGACTGACCCAGGCTGGGCTATGGCGCCATCACTGGTGGCGCCAAGCCCAAGCCTGGTCCAGTCTGGACCAGTGCTTTGATATATGCCTCAAACAGACTGTTTTTCACCAAGCCCAGTTTTGGTGCCACCACTGATGGCGCCAAACCCAATATATTTAGCCCATATTGTAATCAGCTTAGCCCAATTCTCAGTATACTATCCGAGGTCTATTACCTCAAGAGTTTCAGAATGCCCAGCAGCCTTTAGCAGTACAGTCAACCCAAATGACTTGCAATCTGATCACAACGAATTTCAGATAGACAAAGACTGCTGCACTCTAGAACCTTCTCAAGCAGTGTCCCATACATAC
>CAAKMY010015520.1:0-10752 GCA_901111285.1 Corrigiola litoralis
GGAAGCTTATAGTGAATGTGGACCAAAATAGAAAGTGAAAAGCTTATAAAGAATGGGAGGGAGTAATATTTTATAAACCTTTTTTTTTTCATCTCATTACCTTTCTCAAAATACAAATTTTTTTGAAAAAAAACTTAAATTATTTTATAAACGACATAGCTTCAGTAGGCGCAATGCAAGCAAGTTGAGACTTAGTTTTCCGCAGCCATTCTTTCACTGAATCAGTGCCCCATTTTGCGACACCAAAAGAAACGAGTCGGGAGGAATGAGTGGGGTGGGAGGGCTAAAGAGGTTGTTAACAGCCGCAGTGGCGAGAGGAGTGGGAGATGCAAGGGCTCAGATATTCGGGCATGTGCTGAACCCAACCGCCCAAAGGTCAGGCCACATAGTGTTAAGGAAGAAGCTCATCGCTGACAAACTCGCTCAGTGGTACCCTTACGATATCAAGCATGACGACCCCAGTATCATGGCCCGCAAAGAAGAAGAGTAACTCTCCTTCCTCCCTCTCTTTGTCATTCATTTTGTTGTTTTATGCGTGCTCCTTAACTGTTTGATTATTTGTCTGTGAGAGTACATTTGGACTAGACCTGTGCAATGGGGCGGGTCCCCGATTATGGCCCGTGACTCATCCTGGGAAAAGCAGGTCACGACCCGCAATGTGTCGGGCCTTTAACGGGTTGGAAAGGGTCATGACCGGTCTGAAAACAGAAAGTGCAATTAGCATGAAGCAAGTTGTGACCCGCAATGACGGTGGAGACCCGCTCCACTGACCTGTTTTGTTTGGGGCCCGCCCTACCTGTTTCGATTGGGGCCTGCCTGACCCGAACCCGCCCCGTTTGACATGTCTAATTTGGACCTTCACGGACCCGTTACAAGGGATCATAGCAGAAACTCTTGTAAGAGACCGTCTATTGTTAAAGTTACACCATGTTAAATTGGTCTCTATTTAGCTCAAAGTGGTTAGGTTTCCTACCTTATATATAAAATGTGACCCTTTAATTCAATGACAAGACCTTGTTAAATTGGTCACTATTTAGCTTAAACTGGTTACTTTTTCTACTGCACTAGTAAGAATGTGACCCTTTAACTTAATTTGTGACCGGGTGTTAAATAAAGTTGAAATTAGACTGTCCCTTGTAATAATTTGTGGGATCATGGTAGGTTTTTTGTTGTTTTCGTAGAAATGTTAAATGAAGATGGCTAAGAATGACCATGGGCTAAAGTTGTGTTTGCTTTGATTTGGCAGTAAGTTTGGTATTGTTAGGTGTTTAGTGGTCATTAATAGTGTCTTACAACTAAAACAAACAATAACGAGAACAATACCTTAGTCACGAATGAATTTAGGGTCAGCTAATGTTTATTGTGAGGAATAGTCAATGTGAGAAGATGCGAGTTTTAAGTAAAAGATATTTTGAAGTAAGAAAAAGTTTCATTGTTAGATTGCTATTGCGGGGATCATTGACTTGAATTACTAGTTCAAACAGGTGTAGCTAGCTTCCGTAGGACATAGAATTATGAATGTGCGTATTGCAGACTGCCGGTTTATTCTTTTTGTAAAAGCATTACCAGCACAAGCGAAAGAACAAAATAGCTCACTGTAAAAAGCCTGCATTGCTTCTGTTCTTTCTGGTTCCTTGGTCTTCCAAATGCTTTGAATCATATATGTTGATGCCGCTCATGTGTCTGTCTCCACTATATTTTAGCCTTTGATTGTACCAGAAACAGATTGGGATCTTGTTTCGCCATTATCTCGATGTTCAGAGACTTCCTGACTCATCAAAATGATCCATCGGTGACAACACATTTTAGAACCTCTCTAATTCTGTTCTCTCCCTCTTCTTCTGTTTATATATTTTTAATTTCCTTCCTCTAAGAAGTGCTTTGTACTAACAACTTAACCCTAATCAAACATTATGAGCAACTATAAACCTCCCGTCCCCTCTCCCCATTACTTTAAAATCACTTGAGATACTGATTGAACCTTCTAAGGACCAAACCTGGAAGTGACAACACGTTCTTACCTGAAATATCGTGATTGTTCTTCTGTGGACCTGTTTGTTTCTTGCTGCTTCTTGGTTTCTATCTTTGTCAGCTTTCTTGCTTTTAATAAGTCTTGAACCTTTTTATCTGGCTACAAAGCTGCTGCATTGAAAGTAGCATGAGATAGAAACCTGACTTTATCACAATTAAAGCACAATATACTCTCATATGTGATGTGTTCGACATGCTTTCTGGTCCGTGCCTTGCTGCTGCTATGTTGGCTTATTTTCACGCATTTTAGTTCTTGGGACATATAAGAATATCTAAATGCATTTGTATTCTGGACTGCCTGTTCATATTCCGCTAAAAGCATATGAGAAGGACTAGCTAAAGATCAAAATAGCTCACCAGAATGTTCTGCTTGGCTTGCTTCTGTTCTTGGTGTTTTTTAGCCACTCAAATGCACTTTAGAACACTTGCAATGATGTATTTTCATGCTGCTCATGTGCCCTTTCAAGTATTCTTGCTGGCTTCTCATGAATGCATTTGGCTCACAACGCTTCACAAATGTCCTGCTAATGCTTGTTCCGTGAAGCTGCTGTAAAGCTCTGGTCTGAACTCTTTTAAAACAGGTCATCTGTCATTGTTCATAGATTATTATTCCTAGATAATTAGTGTCCAAAATTTCAAAAGGAGTGACCTAATTTTCATAGAGTATTTCAAGCATATTCTTGAAGGGCTCTCAGGATGATCAAGCAGAAAAACCATGATGCTACGCATCAAAAGGATTTAGCAAGACAAATTAACTTTTGGTTGCAGGGCTTGGTGCAAAAGGGGGTGATTTTGAATAATCAAATATGCTGCAAGACTTTGGATTACACTCTCAGACACCGCATAAAATAAAAGAGGGTTCTTTACGTTTCGTAATTCCGTGTTCTCTAGGAAATGTAATACGTATTGAGTAAATTGGAACAGTTAGGGAGGTAGAGTAATTGTGTAAAAGTCATGGACTTTTGTAGTTGCTTTGGTTTTCCTTGTGGCATGGGAATGAGAGTTTGAGTTTTTTTTTTTTTTTTTCCCTTTCAAATTTGCTTTAGGTACATTAAGTATTAACCCTTGTAGTGTTTGGAGTTAATAGTTTCAGAAACAGTTTAGCAGAATAAGAGGGTAATAGAGTCAAACTAAATATATGTCTCCCAAAAGAAGGGCCTTGGTTATAGCGTAACATAGATATTCAAAAGCCTGATAAGGGAAACTCTAAGTGGGATTCTTTCTTCTGAAACAGTACCAGCAAATCTGTCAGTTAGGTCACAAAACGGTTCCTATAGTTTATAGTGTTTTTATACCACATAATTGTAGGTTTTTGGTGTTACTGGGGAATCTATTAGTCGAACTTGGTGTTTGTTCGCATTTTCACCGAAAATTAATAAGATATGGGAATATTGTCAGAAAGACCATACCCATGCCATCAAATTCTCAAAGACACATGAAATCATACACCTAAATAGAGGTAGTCATTAGACCACCTGACCACCATTCTATCAATGTTGTGGCTATCATAAAATTTCCTGACCTGAAGGTGGTTCTTCTTCACTAGGTAAAAACGGAAACCATATCGAATACTAGCCTTTTTTCTGAAGCACTGCCTTGAGCTTGTCTTCCATGGTTGATATGAGAAGCAAGAAAATTGCATTTGTGCATTGTGACCACACCTTCTTGCGTGCATCTTGTCTATTCTCATTTCAGGCTGTTTTGATTGTTTTTGATTGTAGTATAATTTGGATTACTCTTGTTAGATTAATTGGCAGAGTTATGGCATAAGTTTATTTGTTGTTCATTCATTTTTCTTTTGAGAATCTAATGATGTTGGTTGAAAGGAATAAAGAAGATATATATGAAAACCGGACTATTGAGTCTTTATTACTAGACATCTTACTTTCATTCTCGTGTTGTAAGTCGAATCTAATCATCAAGAGTCGGACTTTTAGATTGTGAAGCATCTGGTCAAGGTATCCTCAAGGTTATCACATTATGTAAGATAGGTTGTGCCTGTGATGCCATAATTGTCCTCTTGAATAGACAGGACTTGAAACAACCGGAACACTTGAGATATGAAATAACATAATATCCAGTCCATGCATTCTTTGCATGTTAGGTTCATAGAAATGTCTTCTAAAAATTGATCTGCCGTCAAGAATCTCAAGATCCACTGTTGCATTTGGTTTCTCATCTCATGTACCAACACCTCCTCCTCTTGACACCTAACCTCTTAAAATAAATAAAGCTGCAATTAATTGTACTATGTTGACGAGTGTGAGGTGGAGGGAATGGGACATGTGATTGAAGACTTGACTTGTTGATGTGCTGCTTATTTTTTAATGAATTTAGGGTGCATTTGTGATTCGTCTGAAAGAGTCATTTGAGAGTTGAGACTAATGACATGCTAAATCTGAGCCATACAAGTATAAGACTATCAGAAATTGTATGAGTAATCAGTTGTTAATGGAGCAGAAAAAATATTTAAGCACAGGAAAGAGAAGAGTACGTACCACGTAGGCCCTCTAGATCCTCCTGGAGCTTGTGCAGAATTTATGCCCATGACATATATCTATTATGGCCTACAGTTTATATTATAAGGAATGACTGTCTTTACATAGACTCTTAAAAAGTGTTGGGTCAATTGGGAACTGGAAAAATTCCCTTCACTAGTCATCAATAAATTCATGTTAAATAAACTGAATTTGTAGAGATCCTCTTTCTGAAGATGAAGTTCTCTGTGAATTTTCAACAAAATTTACTGATTTTTTGGCAGAAAGGATGGTTGTGTAAGTCCTGATGTGGGCACTCACTAATTTCCATGGCTCTTATTAAGTCTTTGTATTTAACGTTGCCATTGGATAAGCTCACTTACTTCATTCTTACTGTTGCGTTTTCGAGAACGTAAATTGTTTCTCATTCCACACAAATGGTACCGCCTCTCTCTATTGTTGCCAGAAGCCGTACCCCACTCAACTACCAGGAGTGACAGTTTAGGTTCTGACCCTAAGGATTGAGTCAACGAGTAACCTTATATAGATTATATACGGTGCCACCTTTCATTCTTGATTAAGACAAATTAAGGAATTGCTATTGCACAAGCCTTTCTCTATGAGTGAGATTCCATATTTAAACTTGATGGAAATCAGTCCTAGAGATCTTTTATAGATGAATGTGCTAGCTGAAAAAAATGTGATATTCTAGTATTTTTGTGAAATATGTAATAGAGGAAGCGGTTTCTTAAATATAGTGTATCACTTGGGGATATGAGATGTTCTTGGGTTAGTCGTAGCGTTTTGTGGCATTAATATTCCCTTTCGCTCCTTGAAGTGTCAAGTGCAGGACAAAGTTTGATAAAGTTTACCAGAATTAAATTCCACGAATGAGACTATTTATGGTCCATAAGAGTTCATCATATGCGAATGCCTTTGTAGAACTGTTCCCTCTTTTACTGCAGTTTGGTTGATGCTTTCATGTGAGGCACTTTTTATTTTAAGTATTCATTTGATGATACATAAATTTAGATTTGTAGTCCGGTGATCTCTGGTCACTAGAGGATCGATTAAATGGATAGGCAAGGCTTTTTGGATGTCATTCCAGTTGTTGTTAATCAATACATGAAAGGTAATTACTATCAGTGCGGACTTTTTAGGCAGTGGGGGTGATGATGGTGCTGTTAGTAGGGACTTTTCAGTAAGCAGCGAATCTTTGAAGTATTACCATTAGCTACTTTTATGCTTCTTAACTGCTGATTATAAGATGTCTATATTCCATGAGCTATCATTGTCCTTTACTTTTCCATCTGCATCATGTAACAACCTCAGGGAATTAATCCGAAAGATTGATAGAAACTAGCGGAATTGGCAAAAGTAATGAAGAAACCAATTGGACTAAGCTTCTTATTGATAATAGTTGATCACAAGTTGTGAAGAACTAAGAGAATTAGAGAGAGAAATGTAAGTGTAATATGAGAGTGTTTATGTCTGAACAGAATGAATATACTGACTTACAACTTTCTACTTATATACAGTTACAATGAATAAAGGAAGTATAACAGAATTCTGTTAGTCTGTTGCTGTACTTATGCTGACGTGGCTCTCAATCAGTCAGCTCATGACAATCCCTCCTGCTTAACTAAAAGCTTGTCCTCAAGCTTCAAGTGGAAAGTCAGGAAACCTCCTAGCAATGTCCTCTGCATCCTCCCAAGTAGCATCTTCTGAATTTGAATTCTTCCATTGGATTAGAACATGTACTCCAGCCCTATTTCCTTTCTTAAAGATCTTCCTGCCTAAGATATCGGCTGGTTCCATCTTGAATTGCAGTGACTCATCCAGTTCAGGTAGTGGAGTGACCAAAGGTGCAGGTCCCTCATGTTTCTTCAGCTGCGATATATGAAAAACAGGATGAATTCTAGCCCCTGGAGGCAATCCTAACTTGTAAGCCACAACTCCAACTCTAGTCAACACAGGAAATGGACCAAAGTACTTTGGAGATAGCTTGGGACAAAATCTGCGAGCCAATGAAACTTGTCTATAAGGCTGTAACCTTACATAAACCAAGTCTCCCACATCAAACTGTTTATCACTTCTTTTCCTGTCTGCCAGCGATTTAAATCTGTCTTGTGCTCTCTTCAAATGAAACTTGAGCATACTGATGCACTCTTCTCTAGCAGCCAAGCTTCTATTTACTTCTTCCACCCTGCTATCCCCGATAACATAAGGAATATGTAGCACAGGAGATTGACCATAGACAATCTCATAAGGTGTAGACTTTGCAGAAGTGTGATAATTGGTGTTGTACCACCATTCTGCCAAAGCTATCCAACTAGCCCAATCCTTGGGTCTCTCACCTATCATGCACCTCAAGTATGTTTCTAAACATTTATTAACAACTTCCGTTTGCCCATCAGTCTGGGGATGATAGCTAGTGGACATTAGAAGATCAACTTGCTGCATCTTAAACAACTCCTGCCAAAATGTACTGATAAAGACCTTATCTCTATCAGACACTATAGTTCTAGGCATACCATGGAGTCTGAAAATTTGATCCATGAA
The DNA here is from genome assembly GCA_901111285.1 of Corrigiola litoralis. Lineage (NCBI taxonomy): Eukaryota > Viridiplantae > Streptophyta > Magnoliopsida > Caryophyllales > Caryophyllaceae > Corrigiola > Corrigiola litoralis. Next base: position 7,071 of record CAAKMY010015520.1, read on the forward strand.
TACCTTTGCCACAGTAGCAGCTGAAAAAGGGTGGCTAAGCAGTATAAAGTGTGCATACTTGCTCAACCTGTCCACTACCACCAGCACAGTATCCTTACCCTGGGATTTAGGTAACCCTTCAACAAAGTCCATGGAGATGTCAGTCCATACAGCCTCAGGTATAGGGAGTGGTTGTAATAATCCAGCAGGTGCTTGTAGTATTGGTTTACTCCTCTGGCAAACTGTACACTGCCTCACCATATTTCTAACATCTCTTTTCATCTTCTTCCAATAAAACAGACTACCAAGCCTCTTGACTGTAGCTTCAATGCCTGAGTGTCCCCCTAAAGGAGTGTTGTGCATCAATGTGACAAGTTGCTGCCTGAGATTGTCATCATCACCCACCATGAGTCTACCCTTCTTTCTAAGTAGTTCTTGGCTCCAAGAATAATGAGGTTTAGCTTGACCAGATTGAATCTGCAGAATTAGATCTTGTAAATGATTATCAGCCTCCCAACTCTTCTGCACCTTAGCCAATAAGTCAGTGCTGATCTGAGAAATTGCAATAGACATCAACTCATGGCTAGTGATCCTCGACAAAGCATCAGCTACAATATTTTCCTTCCCTTTTCTGTAGATTACTTCATAGTCAAGCCCCAAAAGCTTGGGAAGACATTTGCTCTGAAAAGCTGTTGTAATCTTTTGTTCTAGCAGGTATTTGAGACTGAAATGATCAGTTTTGATTTGAAAATGCCTACCAATCAGATAAGGCCTCCATTTTTCTATTGCAAAAACTACAGCAAGTAGTTCCTTTTCATAGGTAGACAAGGCTCTAGTCCTTTGTGAAAAGGATTTGCTGATATAAGAAATAGGATGATCATCTTGCACCAAAACTGCACCCATTCCCATGCCCGATGCATCGGTTTCAACAATGAAACTTTTCTGGGAATTGGGTAATGCAAGTACAGGAGCATTTACCATAGCAGCTTTAAGCTTCTCAAAAGCCATTGAAGCTTCTTCGCTCCAAACAAAAGCATTCTTCTTCAAAAGGTTAGTTAATGGCTTGCTGATGATTCCATACTCCTTTATAAACCTCCTGTAGTAGCCAGTTAAACCGAGAAAACCCCTGAGCTGTTTCACTGTATGAGGTTCTGGCCAATGCACCATGGATTCAATCTTCGCAGGATCTGTAGCTACTCCCTGGGCTGAAATTACATGACCCAAGTATTCCACCTTCTCGACTCCAAAAGTGCACTTACTCATCTTGGCAAATAGGGTGTGTTGCCGCAGAATAGAAAGGGTAAGATATAAGTGCTTTTTGTGAGTTTCAAGGTCAGGGCTATAAATGAGAATGTCATCAAAGAAAACCAAGATGAACTTTCTGAGATGGTCTTTAAAAATGGTGTTCATGAGGCTTTGAAAAGTGGAGGGTGCATTTGTAAGGCCAAAAGGCATGACAAGAAATTCATAATGACCCTCATGTGTCCTAAAGGCAGTCTTAGGCACATCCTCAGGTTTCATTCTGATTTGCCAATACCCACTTCTCAAGTCAATTTTAGAAAAAATTACAGCCCCATGCAACTCATCTAATAGCTCTTCAATCACAGGAATTGGAAACTTATCCTTGACTGTTAGCTTGTTTAATTCTCTATAATCGATGCATAGTCTCCATGTACCATCTTTCTTTTTGACTAAAACAATGGGTGATGAAAAGGGACTCTGGCTAGGTCTGATCACCTCAGTTATCAGCATTTCCTTAATAATACTTTCAACAGCATCCTTTTGAATGACCGGGTATCGATATGGTCTGACATTCACAGGATTACTACCTTCGTTAAGTTGTATACCATGATCATGCACCCTATGGGGAGGTAACTCAGTGGGTTCTTTGAATAGGTCATCAAACTCTTGTAAAACTTGTTGTAAATCAGGGTGAGTTAATGTACCTTGTGTCTCTGACATCTCTGCAAAACTCACAGAAATACTGAATAACTGAGCTGCATCCACCCTTGTTGAACATTTGCTGATAGTATTCAACAGTTGCTTGCCTTCTATCCATTCCAGAGAACCAGTTTTAGAACCCCTCAAAACCTGTTGCTTTCCCTTGTATTTAAATTCCATTCTGAGTTGCTGAAAATCCCAGAGAATGGGTCCCAAAGAGGAAAGCCACTGTACACCCAGTACCATCTCACAACATCAGCAGTAAATTCTTCACCAGTAAATTCTTCACCTCTGAACTTCCACTTAAACCCTTGACAACAAGAATTACTGGTGATAGTTTCTCCATTGGCTACAGCTACTAATAATGGACAAGTCTTGGTGATCTTGCATCCCAATTTTCTAGCAGTAGTAGCATCTAAAAAATTATGTGTACTGCCGGAATCAATCAAAATACTCAAAGAATTTTCTCTGACTTTTCCAGACACTCTCATCGTCTGATAGGCTGCATTACCAGTTAAAGCATTCAATGAAATCAGAGGAGGAAGTTCATCCACCCTTTGTTGATCTTCAGCACACCACTGCCAAGCATCACCCTCTTGTCCCATATCTTCCTCACAATCTGCCAGGGTAATTACTTCAATACAATGCAACTGACCTTTGCATTTGTGTCCAGGAGTAAAAGGTTCATCACAAGAAAAACACAAGTTTTTGGCTCTTTTTTCAGCAAGTTCTTGTGGGGTTAAAATTTTTCTCTGAAATTTTTGTGTTCTTGTAGGCTGAAATTGTGTAGAGTTATAAGGATTTCTGTGGTTTACTGGCTCATTGTGTAGTTGATTTCTGTAGTTAAAGGAATTTTGTGGTGCAGGAAAAGGTTTGGAGGATGAAGGTTTGTCTAGGATAGGTTTCTTCCTGTTCAAGGTTGTTTCTTGTAGTTTGGACAATGCAGCTACATCCCTCAATGTCTGAGGCTTAAACATTCTGACAGCATTCTGAATGTCAGTTTGCAAACCACCAAGAAAACAACTGATAGCCTGTTTCTCAGTGAGTTCTACCCTATTCAACAGACCATCAAATTTTCCCTGATAATCATCAACAGAACCTACTTGTTTCAGATTCTTCATTTCAGACATAGGATCATCAAAGGGGTTAGGACCAAATCTAGCAATAATGGCTTCCTTATACTCATCCCAATCAGGCCAATTATTAGTTCCCCTAGTCTTCATCATAGCTTGATGCCATAGCAAAGCTTTGCTTTCCAGATTAATAGAAGCCATTTTAACCCTCAAGTTATCAACAGTATTATCAACCTCAAAAAATTGTTCACATCTATACACCCACCCTTGTACATCATCACCATTGAACCTTGGAAATTCTAATTTAGAATATCTACCAAAATTCATCTGGGTATTTCCGAAATTACCTCCATTTCCAGGATTTCCTCCAGACGAAGATGGTCTCCGTTCATTTGCTGTCACCCTCGAGCTGAGCTGTGCAAATTGCGTGCTCATCCCTTCCATGAGAGCTCTCTGAGACTTCAACTCCTCTTGATACTCTGCTCTTTCTTGCTGAAATTGCGCCAAGAATTCAGTCCACGAATTCTGCATATTTTGCAAAATTTCTTCTCCTTGAGTTGTACTCCTTGAAACAGGTGCCATGGTTGTGTTTAGTTTCGTGTGAATTTTGTGGGTAAATTGGGGTTTTTTTTTATATGGCCCAGAACCTTGCTCTGATTACCAAATGTAACAACCTCAGGGAATTAATC
>CAAKMY010015564.1:0-16124 GCA_901111285.1 Corrigiola litoralis
ACTTGATATCTTGATAATGAAAGCAAGTTTGGTGGGAGAAATTGATTAGTTAACAAAAAAGAAGATGTTAATATGAAAAGTTAATTAAAGATGCATTTTAAACTCATTAACTTTGACAGTTTTTGTGGACGGACTATAATAGAAAATTTGACAATTTTTGAAGGACGGAGGGAGTATAACAAAAAAGGGCTAAAGTACAAAAGAATGATATTTGCCCTTACTTTTGCGCACCACCATTCACTGTATAATTGTTCAGCTAGTTGGCCCAATAAAGGCATAGAAATCTACAACTAATATAGGCTTGTAGGGAGCATAAGAAAACTTACCTAGTAAAAAATCGGTCTACTTTTATAGAGTTGGTCTACTTTTATAATAAAAATAGACGGTCTTTTCTAATAATTTGTGATAATTGTTATGCATGTAGCGCCCCTCCTTCGAATTCATCCCTGACGACAACTCAGCAAATGTGTAGAGAATACGGATAAATGATTGGTCATGAGCTATTGGGTTTTATTGTAGGGCCCCGTAAAGGAAGACAAAAAACAATTTACCCCCCTATCTCTTTTTTTTTTACACTAGTCGACAAGTTTACCCTTTTTTTTTATCAGCATAATCGTAATAGTGTCATGTAAAAAGGTAGGGGCCTTCTATACCACCCAATGACTGTTATTGAAAGATCATTTCTGGAGATCACGGAGTACTTGTAACACCAACCTTGCAGGTCGTAATATACAGAGAACTAACTGGAAGTACTCATGCAGTCATGCTCACGTTAGATTAAGGAGACTCCAAGCGTTGGCACATGCTAAATTGCTAACCTGCACGAGCAAAATCACCAATTCACCAACACGCCCAGAGCTCCTGTGTGTAATCGATTTGAGATGTAAATGATAGTCAACCTTCGTGAGCGTCATTAACTTGGAAAAAGGGACACATAATATTTGACAACAAGGTCCTTCTAGAAAATGAAGACCATTCTAAGAAAATCATTTTCCAGCCTTCATTCATATTTTTATCAATAAATCATTGCGATCACAGAAAACTTATTCCCATCGTTTTATTTGCAACATAAATTATTGAGTCTAAGACCTTGGAGGCCACGATATTATGGTATTTATCCAAACACGCAATAGTTTTGCCATTAGACCCGATAGAGAACAGCAGGAAAACATAAAAATTCAGGTAATTATGTACGACGTGCTATTATTGACCAGGATACATAATAATCCTAAAAAATCTGATAACGCTTCTTCAAGGATGGCGTGATGCTAGATTGCTAGTTCGGCATCTAGAACCACCTAGTATACCCATATTTAATTGCTTATTTCCACGAACCAAAGATGTTAAATTCAACGAAAACGTGGAGCTAAAGCTTAATCATGACAACAAGTATTATGCATGCATTTTTGTTTTATTCGCCTAACAGTTTTCTTTAGTCTTCATTAAACTGAATAAGCATTCTTAGTAAGGATCTCAGACGTCAGACCGTTGCTGTAAAAGCGCTGATAGTCAGAATTACTCAGATATAATAAAGTGAAGAGAAGAAAACATGCACTACATTAAGATATTGAATAAGGCCAGCAAGTAGTCTTGGGTCAATATCCGATATGGCAGCAGTCGGCATATCTCTTATATACACGTTCGTATCAACATTTAAGTAGCTTTATAACCTGAGATACTACGCTTACAAAAAAAGCAATGGAGTTACAAGTACAGGTAACTTCTTCATTCGATTTTGATTTCAACAACGGCCGAGCATCCTCATTTCTGAGTACTCCATCTACGCCTAAGCGCTTTGGTACATCCTCATTTCTGAGTACTCCATCTACGCCTCAGCGCTTTGGTGAAGAATTCTACTTCAGCGCTCCAACGAGCCCAGCTCGTGGCTCCACAATTTATCAAGAATTTGAGGGATTTTCAACAGGCGACAACTATGAGAGAGGAGAAGCATCTACCTCTGCTTCTCCATTCGTTTGGGAAGAAGCTCTGTGGTCCACTGAATCATCAAAACTAACAGAAGACTTTGCATTTGCTCGCATCAACGGAAGTGCATCTCCACAGTCTGATGCAAAACTTTATAGAGGTGGTAAACTCGTGCCCTCTAAGCCTCCACCTTACGGTGCAGTTGGTGAAGCAGAATTCGCAAGAAGTCCACTCTTATCCCCAGAGACACCAAATTCCAAAAAGTCACGGCATAAAAAGAGTTTTTGGAGCACTTTTTCCCCCAAAAGAAAGAAAGAAAACAACCCATTTGAGACTGCATTTCAGAACAGAGACACAAGAACAGATCAAGAAAGAGGTAGAGAGAGAGTTTTAGCTGTATCAGCCTCCAGGTCTGGACGGAGGGCAGCAAGATCAATTTCACCACCACGAGTATCCAAGTACCCCTGGGAAGAAGAAGAAAAGCAATTACAGAATTCAAAACAATCTACATCAACTAAACCTCCTTCCTATCCATTATCATTGTCCACATCTTCCAAAGGAAGTAGAAAGTGGAGGTTGAAGGATTTGTTATTGTTCAGAAGTGCATCAGAGGGCCGAGCAACAGATAAAGATCCTTTCACAAAATATGCACATTTATACAGGAAACATCAAGTTGCCAAAAGCTCAGGATCAAAATCAACAGAAAGCTCCAGTACCGTTCCTGCACCACGAAGAGGATCAGCTTCACCTCATGAGTTGCATTATACAGTAAACAAAGCAATCGCCCAAGATATGAAGAAAAAATCATTCCTGCCATACAAACAAGGGATCTTGGGTAGATTGGCAATCAATCCCACTGTTCATGCACTGGCACATGGCTTTGGATCCCTAGCCCATAGTTAATACTTAGGTCTTGCTCACAAAAGCAACTCTTTATTTGTAACAATGACATACACTTCATGTTTACAGATATGACTACGTAAATCAAGATTGAAATTATAATTCTACTGCCAAAACATAACTATTGTGATGACGAACCGCCCCCACCCGCCTTGCCCCCTACCCCCTACACCATTAAAAAGGGGCTCTGACCATGTTGAGTTCAGTCTCTCATTGATAAAAAGATTAATTGCTGTACGAGGGACATGAAACAAGGAATCATTCACGACAGAACAGAATTGAGAAGCATTCATTCAGGACTCAGTGGATGAAAAAGAGGTAAGCTTTACAACAATCGAGAAACATTACTGACCTGTTAAGGTAAATGCAATTCTTTTCATTTATTAAAACTATGTTCATTCCCTCAACTTTGTAGTAACCATCAGCAAGATGGCAGGAAGACAAGAAACTAATAGATCTGATTGGACATACGCATATCAATTCATCACTAGTAATCATTTGCAAGAAATCAGAACCGGGAGGGAATAAAAGAACAGAACTGAAAAGAAATGATATAGGACATTCTCAAAGAATCATATCGAGGAAACCTGTGCAAGAAGATAAACAAGAAGAAAAATATTAAATAAAACATCCTTAATTGACAAAGTGTCTATTTCAAACCAATTTGTGTGTTGCATCCATGCTTGTGATATATTTGGGCGTGGGGGAAAGTGTCACCATGGTCATAGACAGGATTAACTTTATCAGCCACTTCGAAGTTCCCACTAACTAAGAAATCACATACACCACAACGAAGTTAATCAGTCAAAATTATCAATCTTGATAGGATTAACTTTATCAGCAACTTCGAAGTTCCCAATTGTACGTGCAAAGAAGACCATTTGCTGTTCCATAGTGAACTTAATATTCTCAGCCTGTGTGGAATATCAAAAATCAATCAACAATCTTGTTCGGTTTGCAAAATTTACAATGTCATGCTAGAATATCCAGTAAGTACCTTCCGAAAACCGTGTTGTTCACCCTCATACTCTACAAGAGCAACAGGCAAGCCTTTTTCCTTTAATGCTTTGTAGATAGCACGAGCTTGATCAGGGGGTACAACCTGGTAGGCATTTAGATTACATGGCAAATGCCACATCAATAATTCAAAAGATGAAGAATTTACTGAATAAATAAAGTATCCCCTTCACTTTTATGTAACAGGAAACAGCATAAAGCCCATTAACAGGACTTAATCTATGACTCATCAACCTCTACTGCGAAAGAACTAAGTGAAGAAGACATATTAGCATACCTTGTCCTCCAGTCCCTGGAAAAGAATAATTGGACAAGAAAATTTATCAACAAAATTGATGGGTGACCTCTCAAAGAAAGCTTTCTCATTCCCTACAATCATAAAAAAGAATGTTACTAGTTAGCTATATAGTCATTCATATGAAATCAAGTAACTTCCAAAACCAACAGAAAGGCAAACAAATTATCTCAATCGCAACCTACCAACAAGATTGTCCATATAATGAGATTCAAATTTGTGTGTTTCAGCTTTGAGTAAGTTTAAGTCTGCCACCTGATCATCAACACATAACGCAGACAAAGTTAGAGAGTGGAGAAGAAACTAAGTTCAGCAATATAACGAATATAGTAAGCAGTTACCCTCCGTTTCAAAATAATGATGTTTTGTCTATTTTCTTTTGTTCGGAGTATAAGAGCTTTAGTACTAATCTTAAATTTCAAGCTTTGGGAATATGAGACAAATATTGTTCAAATAGCAAGGATCTTATAATAAGAAACACAGGACTGACAAAACTCAATAGCAGCATAACCAAATCACAAGGAACGAATTAGATGTTTGCAGCCAATGAAGTTCTCCTCAGTTGAATTCAGATTTCAGAAAAGTCCTAGATGAGGAAGAAGGCAGAGGGAAAGGAGGAGGGGGGGGGGGGGGGTCCTCAAGGTTACCTTAACCAATAGATAGGCTCCCTTTCTAATACGATAGAACTAAAAATACTTACACCATACAATGAAGCCCCAGCTCTGAAAGTTTCCCTGAAAGCAAGAGCAGCTAATGTAGTATATCCACCAGCAGAACCCCCGGTTATACAAAGTCGGTTACCATCAACTTTTCCATTGTCCACCTGCCAAATCAAACAGAAGTAATTTTCAAAAAGCAAGTTACACAATAAAAGCTTTAACAGAGAAATTAGAGACTTGAGAAACTCTTGCCAGAAATTTGGCACAACTGCAACAATCATTAACATCAACAATTCCCCACTGCCGCAACAAACGTTCCCGGTATTCTCTTCCGTAACCTATTAAAGGATTGGCAAATATAGTAAACACACAAAACACAAATACTCCGTCTCATTCACAATGTTCCCCTCTGCTGGGCACAAACAATAAGGCAAGCAATACACAATAATCAAAATTTACATGTGGGTAAAGATTAGAAGGGGAGAGAAAGTTGATTAAAAAGTTAATCCAACTCATTAGTCAATACTCCCACCACCCACACCCCTCCCCCACCGAACTGCTAGACACCTACCCTCACCCTTCCTCCCGGCCACCGCCATCATCACCATTCACCACCACATGACATTCAAATATGTCCTCTCCTTGTCCCCGCAGCCCCACCACCACCTTTCCGCCACCGAAAGTACCTCCACGTTGGCGCTACAGCCTCAACTACCCATACATATCACAACTAACGACCATTATCAACTATTACTTCTGGCCATAAGCACCGGACCACCACTTATCTGAAGCTTCTTTCTCCTCTCCGTCCACCGGCTTTGTTTCAACCAAGACAACACGACCAACAACAACTGCTCAAAGAAAATCTGAGGTGGGGGTCGTCGTGGGTCTGAGATGGTTGCGGGTGCTGCGTCGTAATTGATTATTAGTGGTTTTGGCATGTGATTACACACTCAGTGGTTGGCAATCTGATATGACGAATGAGTGGTGGCTAGCAGTTGGCTGTTGATGTAGGCAGTGGTTTGTAATTGGTTGTGCGTGGTAGAGGGAGATGGTTGTGCGTAGAGGTGGATTATGCTAGTTGGGTGTTTGCTTGAGGAAAAAAATTGGATGGGAGAATGGTTCTGAGGTGGGGGGTAACGTGAGTAATGAATTGGATTAGTATTTAACTAGGCGGGGTTTGCCAGTGACGGTAAGGGTTAGTCAATTATGTGGGAATTTAAAGTGGGATGATGGTCCATAACCATTTGTGTTAGTAATATTATTTTGTGATTGAAAGTCCTATGAGCACACTCTTGTTCATGATTATTTTGCCAAAAATGGATTGAGAAAAACATTTTGCGTAAGTGGAAAAAAAATGAAAAAAACCTTTTAAATTACGGTATGAGTTTGAAAGGGAAACTTTTAGTGATTATCCTCCGTAGGCTTTTTTTAAAAGGTTAGTAGTTAGTACATATATGGACATTACACAAGTTTACAACAAAAAAAAGATCCATTGGGATATGCATAACAGGCACGTTAAAACGATGAGATGCAGCTGAATAAATATATACACACACAGAAGACTTCTAAGTAAATTTAAATCTGTGAGATCTTTAACACTGACCTGTGCTGCCGCCGTAATTAACATCTACAAATGCCCAACCACGACTAGTCCAGTACTGTATGCTAAGATTAAGGTATCCACGAGTTTCTGAAGTGGGTCCCCCTAAGCAATTCACAGACATGAACTAATTTAGAAGTTAACAGAAGCATTAGCCTCAACCAATCCACAGCAAAAGAAAATTAGAACCTAAGATCTTTGAACATCATATTGAAACTAAGCAACACCCCGGCGGCCCTGCCGCAACGATCTTGCATTAACATTAGGAGACTTCGCCTCATAAAAAAAAGTATTGCAAACACAAATTCAGCAAACAAGTCAACCCAGACAATAGAAAGCCTTGAATATGAGTGTCAGACACGTGTTTGGGCCAAAGAGTAACAGGAAATCTCTCATTGCATCAGTGTCTTTTTAACCACCCCCGGTTGAGTCACGAGTCCAGACCTTGTGGAGGAGGTTAAGGGAAAAATTCAGCATTGCCCCTAATGAAAATCGAACCTGGATATCTCGGGGAAGAGAATCACTGCTCCCGTCCCTGATTCTCGTCCCAAGTTAAGATATGGACATAAGCAAAGGACACATCATTTTTCATACAGGTGTATGGAAGTAGAAAGTAATAACACACAACTTTGGCCTGAATGGGAGTGTCTAAGTGCCCATGCCCAAGTGCCAAGATTCTAAATTGGAACCCTATTGTAAGATGAGTCCAAGAACCATTGCCATACATCAGGAATAGAAACCAGCTCCTCATACTTTACCATTCAAACTTGGCAGTTAACCAGCACATACAGGCAGTCGAACAATAATGCAAGCTACAAACCTAGACTATTTTACTTCTAACCAATCAGACCACAGAAACAAAGGACAGACTGTAATGCCTTTTGGATGGTGTGATGTTTTAGATCATTCCACTAAATGAGTATCATTCAGAGAAACTGAACACCTATTAATAAAACCCCATTTAGCTCAACCAATCAATCCACCAACTAAAATCTAAGATGGATCCTGATAATAGTTAAATTGAGTGCCCTCCAAGACCGACAGTAACCTACATGAATCTCAAGCAAGTTTTTAAGCGCGACGAAAGTCCAACAAGGACAAGATAAGATGACAAGAGTTCCTACTTTTCACAGTTAGATCAAGATTATTTATCCTTATCTTCTGCTGGTAAAAGTTTTCTAAAAAGAAAAGGCATAACTTCAAACATAGTTAGTCCACAAACCAGAGACCTTACAAAACATTTTTCATAAATACATGTAAATTCACCTAGCAGGCATCTTTGAACGGTGGACTGAGCATGAAGAGATAAAGACACATCGTAAATAGGTAAAGAAGAAAGATAACATATTGCTTAATGGATATGCAAACATTAAGACAGACAGATCATTAACGATAAACAATGACAAACTTAAAGACAAGCAATCCACCAAACCATTTCCATACACCAGTGAGGACTCTTGCACTTTCTGATATATGCACATACCATGACTCTTCAACAACAGAGGAGGCCTTTCCCCTTGACCACCTTGATAAGTAGGGTTAGAGGGAGGATAAAAATATGCGTAGGCACTTTGTCCTGGTACTTCTGTTGGGAATTCTATAAACTCTGGTATGCTCAAGTATGATTGATACTTCGAACTTTCTGGCGAGGAAGACCAAATAATGCGAAAATCTATTGCTTTTAGTTTCTGATCATCCAAAGTCACCTGCTCAATAAAAAAAATTGATTACTCACAAGAAGAAAAAGAGAAAATAAAGTTAACATGCTAGCCAGCAAGACAGAGACCGTAAGTAACCAAGTTCTGGATCACATCGGCTATAGAGTACAGCAACACTACAACAATAGCAATAGAGTAATCCAATGGAAAACAAGGAACAAGAAAAATCTCAGAAAACAGCTACCACACCTTTGCCACTGATAATGGATGCAAAGCAGATGCTCCTTCAACATATAAGCAATTATGTCCTAAAGTCTGCACAGCAAAGAAAGGTACATAGTACAAAAGTATTATCTACCTGTGTAAATTGAAATTGACTACCATTGGAAAAAAAAATGAAAACAAAAAAAAGTACGGGAATCAGACACTACAATATTGTTAATATCCGTGAAAGGAATGTCAAGAAGCGATAAATTGCTCTGCGCGTCATCAAGGACTCCAAGATATGACCTTCCTTTCTTCCTGGAACACATCGGCGAGAACCAAAATGAGCATTGACTAATTGAACAAACAGTTTACACAAAGTTGTCATACCATTTTACAACCTGCCCACCACAGATTGCATCTCTTTAAGAGCCCAAGGCAATCCTATAATCAGACAAAAGTATGGGTGACAGAGCATTTTGGCTTTGTGCCTCATGTGTAGACTCTAGAGACACACCTCACTGATTCCAAAGGCAAAATAACATATAACGGACACAGGAAATAGCATGCATGATACCGAATTACTTCCTTGTCACTGGAATCAGAAACATACCTATAGGTACAAGCAACCAAATGCCCTTGATCATTACCATCTATGATTTCATAAGAACTCATACCGAAAACCCACAAAGGCCTAGCAAACTCAGCTTCTACGGGATAAAGAGCTTTCACCTCATTCTTAGATTCAATCTGTTGCAATCATTATACATAGGAATTATGAGAGAGCGGAACAAATTTCAACACAACCCTATTGAGAACAATGGAACACATCATGTGCACAAGCATTGTAAAGTATCATATTCAAGATTGTTCGATTTCTGTCTGATAAAAATTAGATATGCTACAATGTCCCCGCATGCCAATATGCACACCAGCACCTTAGGAAGTGGCAATTACCAATTTGCTCCTGTTTAGTCAGACACTGTTACTTCAGCAGTTTTTCTAACATCAAATACCACATGATTGCATCAAATACTTGCACTTTGCACATGGGGGAAGTTTAGAGCCCAGGGGAGGGAGGAAATCATATGGTCTATGGCCGCGGAATATCCATGAACACATGCAAGTTTAGTCAAGCAGGATAAAATAATTAAAAAAGAACTTTTTCCAACGCGAAAAAGTTGTCTGATTCAAGGTCGAATCACTGAAACACACATTTTGTTCACAACTTTTTACTATGCAAGTTTCGTCATTTAGGACACAATATTTACGAGACAGGAGTATTTGAGTAAGGTATATTATAAAGCACAACCACCACTCAGTTAACTCGCTACTATATCAGAAAAGAGATTACTTATTCTGGACATTCCGAAATGGGGTGAAAATGATAAGACCAATTTTCCAGATACAAGGAGTATCTCCAGGGTGCTTCCTTGAACATTTTTTTCTGGATATCGCAAAATTGGCGGACTTTTAAAAATTATTTAAGAACTCACATTTACACAGTTTCTACAATCCAACTGCCTTTATTAAGACAGGCGTTTATCCTAGACTCCTATACATGCACAACTCATGCATCAAGAAGCAACAGAGAGCTACACGTATCACATATGTTTACTTTATTGTTAACTACAAGTAAAAAGGTTTACCCATTGATAGAGATTCCAGAAGCCATTTTTCCTGTCAGAAATGAACAATAGATTCCCTGTACAATTAATACACAGTATGAATATCCATAGTCAGACTAGCATCATGCTTTAAACAAGCTGGATGCTAATGCAGTAAGTCAGCTGCAACTTGATTCAGAACAACCAAATGGCAAAAGTTACTAGCTCATTTCAACAAACTACTGGAAAATGTGTATAGTCACTGGACTCACTGCATATAGTATATTATTGTAAAGTTGCCAGGTAGAGTTATGCTTTATCTAAAAGTAGGCAAACAAAAACGAAAAAGAATTTCTTATATTTCAAGCTGAGTATAAACATTAGAGAAAATGGTTTAGATTAAGAATACGGAATTGTTTGCTTTATCAAACAAGATTAGAGTGATGCTGATTTGTTCATATTACAATCATATTCATGATTCAGCACTATGACATTACAGGTTAGAATGTCAGATCACAGATCAATTACCACTCACTCCAAAGTAACTTCAAGAAGAAACAACAACTCAGTGTGCAGAGGGCTAGGTCATTCCTGTGCTCTAAACGAAAATTATGAACTTATTTTAGATGCTAGCAGCTAACAGAGATGGTATGTTTGACCAGTAGGGGCGACACATGCCATTTAAACAACCAAGATTAATGGCGCATTAGCAAAAATAATCTAGAGGCCCATAAGCCCATTGTATGCAGTCACGGTTATGTCTCCAGTGTTACTCTAAATGGCTACGCTTGGTAGGGGAGTTTTTCTTCATTGTATCTCTTTTTACCTAGCAATTCCTAACTATCAACTAATCACATCTCCTCACTGAATCATGGGGATGTCTCTCCTAATGTGCTAGAACCAAGAACCCTTTAAGCCTGCATCACATATCTACTTTTCAAAAGGATCACCTTTGTACAGATATTATTTTTAGACTTGGTTAGGAGGGAAAATTAGTTAGAGATCGCTGAGTCAGTAAATTCTGTTTGTAAAATACCAACCCAGATAGATTCTATGTTAATTGTAACGGTTTCATTTCTTGGGTTATTAAACTGAGCTGAAACGTACAATAAATTGATACAATAAGCCTTTTTAATAATCATCCTTCCTCTCTATACTTCATCAGATAGTCTCTTTCTCCCTTTAGTTCTCTTTTTCTTGGATTCCATTGTTTAACTACAGTTGAGCTTTTGGGGATCTCCTCCTTCATTTTGAAGTACCCTCCTAAGGTCCTGCAACATTGGAATCACAGACTCATCTGATCCTGTGTAAGCTAGAGCGTCCAAAGAAATCGTCTCCCTGGAACAACACATACGCTCGATGATGGCTGTTATGATGGAAATGCTACAGAAATCGACAGATACTCCTACTGATGAAAATGATTCTCCATTAAAAAGATGTCAATAATCTTGCTGATACTAGAGAGCTCATCACCATGGCATCAACAAAGAGTATGTTCCAAAAATAGAGTTTCCTGATTTTATTGGTAGCAACCCTCATACTTAAATCCAGATATGTGTGAAGTGTTTCGCACTATGTAAGATTCCTCATAACCAGCAAGTTGACCTTGCTTCAGTGCTCGACCTTAGTATAATATTTTGATTAATTAATCCAAATGTTAACTGGAAGATCTTTATATGCTTAGTTTAAGAAAGATTTGGGTCTAGAGTAGTAGAGTAGTTCAAGAAGTCGTTTCAACATGGCACCATTGTTGGCTAATTGGCAGAATTGGAGCATTTAAATTCTTCGATGCTTCAAAGATATGGTACTTTGCCTGAAGAATTTTTTCTTTACGGTTTTATGGAAGGGCTGAAAGCATTTAGGGCTATCTTTAGAGCTTTCAAAACCAACTTCTCTAGCTGCAGCTGTTGAGTATGCTAAACTTCAGGAAGAGTATTCAAATGCCGTTAAACCAGTCATTGAACCTTCATTCCATAACAGTCCACATAACAGCATAATGATCTTCCCTTTCAGAAACTTAATTCTTTTGTCACAAACCCATAATCCTGGTATCTTGCTACACCCATCCATATATGAGTAATTCTGCTTCTTCTAGAATTACTAGCTCTGGTCCTACACTTTCTAGCTGAAAGAGCAGATAGCAAAGCTAAAGGCCTATGTTTTTTTCATGTGATGTTCCTTAAGACAAAAATCACAAGTCTAAACAGCCTCAACTTTTGTTGATTAAGGTACCTGCTGTTGATGTTGTAGAAGGGAAAATGTTGGAGAAGGCAAGAGTACGGAAAAGCTTGAGATGGAGGAATTGTAGGATTTGGGATATGTTATGACAGATGTTGAACCTAGCATCTATTTGAATGCTTTGTCTGGTGGTCATAGCTCCAAACAAGGCTAACAGGAATGTATCATGTATGGAAACAATATTATGCATTTGTTGATGGATTTCGGTACTAAACATGATATTTTTGACCTCCAATTGGTCAGGAAAATTAGTTGCCACATTGGAGCAACTCTTCCCTAATTTAGGACGGAGTATGTGTCACATGTTCTGCTTATACCCCATGTGAGTGTGATACGGTATTGGGAATTCTGTGGTTGTCTATTCTTGGCACAGTCAAGTGGAATTTAAAAATGTAAATGGAATTCTCTTTTGAAGGAAGAACACATGTTCTCAAAGGTAAAATCATCACTGAAACTGCTAGAAACTACAAATTATCTATGTTTACTGCAAGTAAACAACGTTAACTAGGTTATCCAACAGTCTGAAGTGCCTAGTTGTATCTGTTATGGAGTTATCCGGTGAGCTGGAAATACCTTGTTCTCTATGTGTACTTGCAGTGAAGGAAACATATGTGGAGTTGAGCAACTTAATACAGCAATATCATACAGTTGTGGACGAGCCATATAAATTACCACCTTCTAAGGGTGTTTATGATCATAAAATTCCCCTTACTGATGGCACTCAAGCCTGTCAATAATAGGTCATATATATATGTGTATATATATCCTAAAAGGCAGAGAAAACTCATTAAACAACAGGTCAAAGGGATGATTGTTCAGGGTATTATCCAACCTAGTTGTAGCCCCTTTGCTACACATGTGGTGTTAGTTCGTAAAAAGATGGAACTAGGCGTTTGTGGGTATTAAATAGGAAGATTGTCAAAGACAAAATTCCAATTTATGTGGTTGAAGAACTAATTGACGAGTCAGTTGGTGCAACAGTCTTTACTAAGCTTCTTTTAAGAGCTTGCTGTCATGAGCTTAGAATGTGTGTAGCTGATTTTTTAACACTCCTTTTATAACTCATTAGGGGCCTTATGCGTTTATGGTAATGCCATTTGGGCTTACTAACGCTCCAGCCTCTTTTCAGTCGTGTCCTGAATGAATGAAGTTTTCAGACCTCCCCTCAAAAAACGTGTTCTTGTTTTCTTTGATGACATCTTAGTATATAACAAGATTTTGGAGGAGCATTGGGACCATCTCAGGGCAAATCTGGATCTTGTTTAGCAGAATCAATTTTTTTCCAGAGAAATTAAATGTTCATTTGCTATGCCTAGGGTTACTATCTCATTTCATATCTGGCCAGGGGGTACAAACTGATCCTGCAAAAGTTACTGCAATAGAGAGTTCGCCTGTTCCAAAAAATGTAATATAAAAAAAAAAAAGGAGAAGCTTCCCTGGATTAGCAGGCTATTACCGGAAATTCATAAGGGAATATGCCGTACTTAGTCCACCAATGACTCAACAGCTCAAAAAAGGGGAGTTCCTTTGGTCTGATACAGCAGGGAAGCTTTTGGGCAACTGAAGACAGGCTTGGTGACTGCTCTTGTTTACTGTGGCTAACTTCTCTTAGCCATTTACGGTTTAAACAGATGCCTTATCAAATAAAGGCATTGGAGCAATACTGATGCAGAATGACCATTCATTGGCTTATATTAGAAAGACATAGATTCCAAAATGACAAAAGATTTCTGTTTATCAAAAAGAATTATGGGCCACTGTCTTTGTTGTCTAGAAATAGGAGCAGCATTTCGTGTTCCGAACGTATCTACAAAGACAGATCAGAAAGGCCTTAAGAGCATGCTTGGTTCACTTTCTTTTGGGTTTAAGAAAGGATTTCATTTCTCCTTTCCAATTTCCAATTGTTTGTTTGAGAATCTATTTTTTGACTTCCTTACTCTCCTCTATCTCAATCCCTTCAAAATGAAACCCTTCTCTCTTTCATTTTTTTCTTACCGCACATACTCTCTGCCCTGCCGTTTCTCTCCACCCCCACCTCCCTCCACCCAGTGACTACCACCCATTTGAGTCAGCCAATTCTGTTTTGCTACAGAGACGTTTTTAGTTGTAATGATTTCATATCTTGAGCTGTTACAACTGAGCTAAAAATGTACTATAAACAGATACTCCTCTCTTGTAATCCTCATTCAGCCAGTCAGTTAATATCAAATAAACGCCTTTCTCTGTACACTTCATTACATAGTCCCCTTCTCTCTTAATTTTTCTTTCTTGGAATCCATTGCTCAAGTACAGTTGAGGTTTCAGGGATGTCTTCTTCATTGCTGAGTATACTCCTGAAATCCTGCAATAGTCACACCCCTCTTGTCTCTAGTTTACATTCTGTCTATCCATCCTAGTTGCTTAGGAAGACATCAGACTGTAAATATCCAAAAGGAGCTGTTAGCTAGTGAGATAGTGTAAAATCAAACAAGGCCTACAAGGGTTTCATTGCTTAGGGGTGAGGATATGCTTGCACACATCTCAAACTCGTTATAGCCTGCACCAGTTGGATTCTAAAGCACAGCAGGACTTTATTGGCATTGCCTAACGACATCCCTTTACACACACGATACTGACCAGTGACTACAATCGCGAAGTTCTATAACATCATCGGCAAAATTAAGGACAGAAAATGGCACACCCCCACTCAAATAAATGCAAGACCACAGCAAAAGATAACTTCAATGCACACTACAATTATGACTGGTGTTACAATCAAGATTTAAAAAAAAAAAATGAAAACCGTTTTCGAAGAAGAATGCAACAGTCAACCCATTCATACAATCTAGCATCTATAAACTGTCTTCTCATCCACCAACGATTTAAATATGTTCTTTTACGTTTCAAGAAAGTGTGATCTAAGAAAACCTTGAAGCAGGACATTTTTCCAGTCAAGAGTACTCTGTTCATTACAGAACGAAATACAAAAACCTTTTAATTCGAAAATGTTGGTAAGGGCTAAATACAAACAATTCTAGTTTGAAATTTTTGATTCTTACAAATTGAATAGGCCGACACAAGCCAAGACATCTACTCCAACTCCATCACAACTGAAAACCAGTATCCCAAGTCCAAAAAAGTGTGATTATAAAGCAAACCTCGGGAGGAGTGCTTAAAACTCAATAAGAGATATTATCGTCTCCATCAAATAGTATTACTCTTTCTCAGAAGGGGCGTAACCATAAAGAGCGTTTTCTTCATTCTGTCATATTTTAAATAGGCCGAGTCTCCATATATATTGGCGACAAGAAAGGTCTCTACGGCTTGGCTACACAAAGAACCCCAAATTATTTGAAGACCGTGTAAAGATAAGCAGAAATGGGTCATTACCTAATTAAATCTTTAGAAACATACTACGGTACCAAATTACCAATATCTTTGCAGCATTCAGCAAAACAAACAGCTATGTACGAGAAGAATAATGAGGTAATTAACATTCACATCTTCAAACAGAACTTAATTCAACAAACTCCATTTAAGGTACCTTCAGGTGTCCACTTGGGCTCAGTTGGTGATTCAACAAGCATGGAGTCACGACCTGCAACACAGATGCGCTTGTAGACGTCTCTGCACAAATACCCGCCAAGTTGTCATATGCTAAGACTAATGATCGGCTCACATTGTACTTTAGTATAGTATGTGGCTTAAGAGAGTAAATAAAAAACAAGATTTAGGCTAAACATTCAACAACGTAAGCCTTGTTGTTCAGACTGGGCTAAAAGTATCCAACACAAGTAATTTAAAATGAAGTAGCTAGATGATACTGATGTCCAAATGTCCAGTATCTGACATGGCCACATGGGCTCTTGAGGTTTAATTAACAGTTGGAGAAACCTTTGCTGGTATTGACCCCGATTTGGATGCTCAGGTACAATTTGGAGCATTCCAAAAAGTTGGAGATCCAACTCGATAAGATATTCCTTTCATTCTTCCTCTATGTTGTTTACGGAATCGGCAAGAGTCATTGGTTCAAATCCAATA
>CAAKMY010015598.1:0-12201 GCA_901111285.1 Corrigiola litoralis
GACCAACTTAAAAGATTCTATTGTTAGGAAATCTTGAATACATCGAATGAAGTTCATGCAACTTTGACCCCACTAAGGCCACACCTTAGTAAAAACGTGCGTACATACCAGATGCGCGTAAATTTGTGCCAAAAAAAAAAAAAAAAAATTAGGCCACGCGCCACCACTGATGGCGCCCAGACAGGGCCAGCCCAATTAAAAATAGCAGTTTGACCACATGCAATGAACTAAAAAATTGTTTGATTCCTAACACTTGGATACGTAGGCAGCTTTTTTCAAGCTCAACCACACTTAAGTCAAAATTGCAAACGCACAAAACAACACGATGTTCAAACAATATTTTCTATAAATAAAAGTTTCCTTAAAACAGGAAGTTCGATGATCAAACTCATCATAACAGTAGACTTGGAAATTTAACTACTTCTAAGACGCGCATATCCCTCGTTTATTACTAACTATAGAAATAGGATCACTATTCTACTCTATAAAGCACACTATTTTTGTAGGCTTCTTCTTCGGCTTCATTTTATGAATCAGTTGGAAATCGTCCAACTTTCATAATCGGCCGAGCTTCCTCATCAATCTCTTCCTCTTCCACAGTCCTATACACCTCTGGAGCAATCATCAAAGCAAATATTTGCTCCTCATCAAATAGCTCATCAATGGCTGGGATGCACTCCTTCCTATCTAACCCCATCTCCCTTTCTCAAGACCTTGGCCCTTCTCCTTTGTCTTGTCTTCTTGCATTGCGTCAACTTGTTCAGGTTCACTCACAAGTTGCGCATGGTCAACCACCACTTCCATAGGCACATATGGTAAACTGGAACCTCTGCCTCTGAAGCTTCTGTTATTGGCACATCTTTGGGCACGATCACCGAAGCAATGATGGGCCTAGATGCTTGCCCACTTTCATAGTTGGGCCTCTTATTATTTTTAGGTCTTATCTCTTTTGGAGGCATTGGGCTCTTCCCCTTACCTTCGGGAATGGTTTGTTCCCTAGGTGGGTTGGGCCTACCTTCCCTAATCACCACTCCATTGGCCCTATGCCTAGCATTGGTTGGCCCAACAGGCCTAGCATTGGTTGGCCCAACAAGCCTACCATCTTTCATAAGTCTTCCCATAAAAACACCTTCAGTCCTAGGTCTCTTGTGAGGAATAGGATTAGGATTCTTGTTTTCAGTAGGAACACCTTTCCTAACACAATAAGGAGTAGGAGTCTTCTTCACCATCTGCGCAAAAGTAGGATTCTTCTTGCTCCTAGGATCAGGTTTAGGATTAGATGTTCCTTTCCCCTTAGTGTCTCTGGATCCTTGGGAACAGCCGGCGCGGGAATCTTGGCCCTCAACTCGATTCTTTCGTCTTCCCTAAATCGAGCCCTTTTAGCGGCGCTGGCGGCGAACATCCAACGGGTGTAACTCCTAGTTATACCAATGGATTCAGGATTTACAGGCATTGGTAATTTGGAAGAATTGAACCAATAATTCTCCCATTGATTCATCATATTTTGAGTCATGACTTTTGGAGGTTGTGGCATGGTGTCAAATCTGGAATACGCTGTCTTCTCCCATATTGCCTCATAAATCTGACAGGGAATATGCACATGTTCATCCTGAACCCAGGCAAGCGCATGTATTTGGGAATCGGCCCTAAGCATACCATGGAGGTGATTTTCCACCAAGGGATGATCCACGGATACGAACCAAACCACCAAATCGTCACGACTACGAGTGGGAAAGAGCCTGCGTCGCATAGTAAAACTGCGAAAATTATACTTTGCTGTTTCTCAGGGATCCTCGATCAAATTCATGTACTCCTGGATCCAGATCTGCATACACAGTCAGAAATCAGCATACTGAACAAAACACAAAAACAAGCAGCACAGGCCAGAGACAAAATTGTGAGAGGGAGTTTGACATGTTACTTGCAACGGAAGCGGACTTCCACGAAAATCATCATCAGGGGCCTGCTTCAAACGCTCTATGCCGAACAAGGTTTCACCAACTACCATGGGCATATGAGTTCTGCCATCTTCCATATGCTCCACAAAATTGATAAGGCTGGCGTTGCCAATGTTACCGTTGCCATGGACAAATAGGAATCGACTCAATAAGCAAAGTATAAGTGCTCTACCATTGAACTTATGTTGTGTCAGGTTATGTGAAGGCACAGAAAACCTTTGCACAATGCGAACCAAATCATTATCCTGGCCAAAACAAAAAGTGTCAACCTCGTTGGGTTTCAAGCCAAGCAATCTCATGAAATCCCTGGCGAACCCATCTTGCTGCACAGGTGAAGTTGAGGAGGCATTGGTAGGGAAGCCAATGATGGCACTGAATTCCTCCGACAAGGGACATAGCTTGTTCCTCCCAAAACAGAAGACATGGTGACCGGAGTCCCACACATCCACGGCTGCCCTTAGCAGCTCATAGTCGACCTTGACCAGTTTTAGAGATAAAAACACATTCATGTGGTATTGTGCAATGAGCAATTTTTCCCTTCTTGCTCAACCTATTGACCCATTTCCCTAATAATTTTCCGAAATTATTATTGTCTCCCATCTTTCAAAGTGTATTGAGATTTTGTGAACTCTCAATTGTTATGAAAATTTTATTCGTGGAGTTTCGCTTTTATAGGCACAATAGAGAAGCGATCTAGAACCAGGTACAATTAGGACTGGGGTGCTAGCTCCAATCCGAGTCCAATTAGGACTTGTGCGTCATCACTGGTGGCGCACCAATCCTAGGCCTACCAGGACTGGTGCGCCATCACTGATGGCGCCGTGTCTTGGTAGGGTTCTACCTCCTTCAGTCCGATTTTCAGCCTATTTCGCGCAGTCTTTCCATTTTCGATAATTTCCAGTCAAATTTATTTTTGGTTATATTGGCTATGCATGAGGAAAAATTAATTTTTAACACTTTGACCTCATTTCATTTTTCATTATTTTTTGTTTGGGAAGCGGTTTACCTAAACCCTTGCATAATAATGAAAACATCATTTTTCATTATTTTTCGTTTGGGGAAGCGGTTAACCTAAACCCTTGCATAATAGTGAAAACATCATTTTTCATTATTTTTTGTTTGGGGAACCGGTTTATCTAAACCCTTGCATGATAGTGAAAACATCATTTTTCATTATATTTCTTTTGAGGAAGTGGTTTACCTAAACCCTTGCACAATAGTGAAAACATCATTTTTCATCATTTTTCGTTTGGTGAAGCGGTTTACCTAAACACTTACATAGTAGTGTAAACATCATTTTTCATAATTTTTTTGTTTGGGATAGCGGTTTACCTAAACCCTTACAATTTCAAAACTCATCATTTTTCAGTATTTTTTCGTTTGGGGAAGCGGTTTACCTAAACCCTTGCAATCGCATGACATCTCATTTTACATTTATTTTTGTTTGGGGAAGCGGGCAACCCTCCTATTAGGCAATAATAAACAAACAAATATTTGTACCCCCCTATTAGGCAATAATAAACAAACAAATTTTTGCTACAAATTTTTGCATTTTATATTTTGACAAGAAAAATATAAAAGATAAATAATGAGCAAATGTCATACATCAGTCAAATATACATCACATCGTTTGACATGTCAAATGGTACATATCTAACATAAAAAAGTCAGACACACATAAGTCTGATCAAACAGTATAATCTACTAAACAACATGATGGCTCACTAAGCCTAAAATGAAAAAGAAACTAAAACCAGGTGCTGGATCCGCCAGACCCATCAGGTGGTGGAGGAGGAGGACCAAATATGCCTTGGAAAGCTCTCTCATTAAGTGAAGGCTCAGTATCGTCAGCCTGAGGAGGACCAAATGGCTTTATGTAACACGCCAAAAATGTTACTTAAAAGACCAAAAGTGTTACTATAGACTTTAAGTAACACTTTTTTGGATGTTACTGTTGCCCGTGTTACATATTCTCTTAGATAACATTTTGAAGAACATATGGTAACACTTTTACAACTGTTACCTTTACTCTAATAGGTAACACTTTTAACTTAAAAAGGTAACACAAAAAAAGTGATACATATTTTTCTAGTAAGTAACACTTATACAACAAAAGTAACACTTTTCCCTAACACCTTTAGGTCTATTGTAACACTTTCACTCAATATAGGCATCACTTTTACAACTGGTTACTTAACACTTTGTTTATGATTAGGTAACACTTAACTTCCTATGGATTAGGTAACACTTTCAAAATATTTATTGTCATGATTGTGTATAGCTTTCATGAACAATAAATTTCTTTTTTTTTTTTTGACAGAGAAAAAAAATCAATTAATTTCAGAACCACTATAAATTTCATAAAATTCCCATCGATTTCAAATAAAAATAAACTTCAGTGTCATATTCTGTACAATTTAGATGTCAATACATATAATATAACCTACAACTCGTGCCTTTTACAAAGAGCGGATACAAAGGACTCAATACACTATACATAATGATAGCTAAGACTTTATAGCAAAAATATATAGTTTTAAGAGTATTCTTCTTCTTCATCACTCTCCTCCATCTCTTTATGTGTATCAGACCATCATCAGGATCCACCCTATCTTTAGCGTCATCATTATCCTGCGAACATATCAATTTAGAAAAAAAGCTATTAAAGCAAGCTAAATCAGATCAAACACAAGTAAGTCAAACCAAGCTAAATCAGATCAAACACATGTAAGTTAAACCAAGATAAATCAGAAGCAAATAAACTTTAGTTAAATAAATATTCAGAAGCGGGCAGACCTAACCGAAGGCATAGGAGATTCTAACAACAACATGTAAATCAAATCAAAGACACGTGGAAGTCCGACCATAGTAGACACTCCACTCAAATACAGCAGATACATTAAGCCATAGGACACACTCTATTCAAATGCAGTAGACAATCCACTCAAATGTAGTAGACTAGCAGACCACATACAATGCAAAACTTTCAGAACCAGATTGCAATTACTCACGACACTCTATTCAAATGTCGGGAAAAAAGAGTACATATAAGCTTTAGGGAATGGCTCACCCCTAAGCAAAATCCACAAACGTGACAATATTACAGTACCACTGTACATTCAGTCCACCAAGTGGGTCAATAATATGTTTTAGTTTTAGGCTACAGCCAAAGAGAGCTCAACTGACGAAATACAGTAGGATATAAATTACCAATTTATCAACACTTTCATTATGTACTAAACATTCAGAACTCAAAATGCTCAAGAACTAGCTTTCTGATAGGTTGTGAGCACACTTAGTCTAGTGTCAAAATGTTGAATCCATACCAGTACTGGTACATGAACATAAAGTGTTAGCTTTCTAATAGGTTGTCGGCTTAATACCCTAAAAATAATAGAAGACCTTCCTTTTGATGGCTTTGAGATTGCTGAGCCCCATGGCTTCACCAAAGGAGTGCTTTTGTTGTGGCAAACTACAAGGATCAAATTCAGTCCTATATATTAGTAGTGACCTGCACGCAATTCATGGATTTCTGGAGGTACATCTTTTTGGTGTATGAACAATGAAGGGAAATGGCAGGAAGGCAAAGGCAACTCCCTTATGATCACTGATGCTCTAACTGCTGAAGTCATAGCCATAAGAACGGCCTTGGAGTGGTTTGCAGTCAATGAAACGCGCATAGTGATTTACTCAGACAGCAAGATAGCCACAATGGCTATCAACGATGAAGAGTACCCAATCGATAAACTGAAGAATTTGTATATGGACTGCAGGGTGTTGAAGAACGCAAAGACTCAAGTAGAACTGAAGCATATTTCGAGAGAGAGGAATACATGTGCGGATTTGCTAGCTCGAAAAAGTAGGAAGAATATTTATTTGAACTATAGTATATTTTGGATGAACAAACCCAATTATGTTCATCATTTGTTTAATGATCAAGGAACACTAGTAGAACTCTATGATGCTAGTTTGGATGTAGACTGAACCTTTTGATCTTTTAATTGCTTTTCCTAATTTCTCAAAAAATAAAAATAATAATAGGTTGTCGGCAGGCTTAGTTTACTGTGAAAATGTTGAATCCATCCCAGTCGGTACCTGAACATAGAGTACCAGACATTACATGCATTTTATTTAATTTTTGGCTCATCTTCAAGAATTATACACAAGTACTACTACAGCACGGTAGATGAAGGATCCGACTCAAAGACTGTAACAAATGAGCAACAACAACACCAACAATGTTGAAAATTGAAACATTAACTAAACAGTGACTTACCATATGCATCAACTAAGAGCAAAAAGAATAACGGAAACTTGTAACCACAACACATTTATCCTAGCCATTGGCTAGAAACAACAACTAGTACTCATTTACACTAAACTTTGCAACCCCAACACCCTTTTTCACCAAAAGCGATGATCCAACCATACTACAATTCAGGAAAAAGTCCAAACTCCAAACCCCACTACTCAACAAGTACTATACATACTCTTTAACAAGATTAACCAAGACGCCTCAAACAAACTCTAATGAATCAAAGCTTGATAGAATTTCATTAT
This sequence comes from Corrigiola litoralis, assembly GCA_901111285.1. NCBI lineage: Eukaryota > Viridiplantae > Streptophyta > Magnoliopsida > Caryophyllales > Caryophyllaceae > Corrigiola > Corrigiola litoralis. Next base: position 6,519 of record CAAKMY010015598.1, read on the forward strand.
TAATTCTGACAGTGGAAACTTGGAATGAACTCAAGCAACGTTCATCGCAGAAATCACAATCGCAACTCATCAAAACAGATTACTAATGGAAAAAGATAGATTGGCATTACCTTATGATAACAAGATCAATTGAGAGCCGCACTAACTCACTTCACGACTCAGACTCGAACGCCCAAAATCACGTATATACTGCAACACCTCAATCAAACATAAATATCAAATTCAGATTTCAATAAACTGCAAATCCTTACAGAAATCAATTTGAATTAAAAATTTAGACAAAGGCTTACGCAAAATAAACGGTGGCGCATAATTTGCTTGTGCTCCGTCGGAAAGTCACCGAAACATGTGGCTATGGAGGCCGCGAATTAGGGGCGGATCCAAGGTGGGTTTCGCCTAGATTCGGCTGCCCACTCACCGGAAAACAGAGAAGGGAGAAGATAAGGTGGGGGAGCGACGAGGTGGGGTTGCTAGCCGGAAATGAACGGAGTTGGATGATGGGCATTGAAAATTGAGGGCGTTGATAAGATGATGATGCGTGAGAGTGAGACGGGAAATGAGAGAGGAGGTTGATGCGTGGGTTTTGTTGAGGGGGTGACTAAGGTGTTCTGTTTGTGTTCTATTGTCAAACCAAGATCATTCAGCCGTGGAGTGATTAGTGAGTTTTTTTGTTTTTTTATTTTATTTTTGCTTCTACACTCGTCTAATCTTAATTTATAATAAATAAAATAATAAACTCCAAAAATATTTTTGGATAATATTATACATGTTTTTCTTCTATAAACTATAAAAGAAAAATCTTAAAGTGATTTTTTAAATTAATGATTATACCAAGCATTTAAAAAAAAAGTTATAGGATTGAAAAATATAACAAAAGTGTTTCTGAGAAATTAGAAATATAAGAAAGAATAGCTAAAACCACATTATCATTGGCTTTATGTGAAAAATGACTAATTGGAATTCGCTGAAGTGCTACATGTTTGGGCTTAAAGTTTACCAAAAAGTAACACTGAAAAAGTGTTATTTCAAAGTGTTACATGTACCTAAAATGTTACCAATAGTGTTACTAAAATTTGGTAACACTAAAAAGTGTTACTTCGAAGTGATACATGTTAATAAGGTGCTACCAATAGAGTTACTTATATTTGGTAACACTAAAAAAATGTTACTGAAAAGTGCTACATGTGCATATAGTGTTACTAATAGTGTCACTTATATATAATGTGTTACCTAAGAGTGTTACATATTGTCAAAGTGTTACAAGAGTGCTACTTAATGTCACATAAAAATCTAAATGTTAAAAGTGTTACCAAGCAAGTGTTACATAAAGTCATTTATGTTGTAGTGACGTGATCACCTCATAGTGTCGCAAGGCTGCAAAGGAGAAATGAAAAAACCTCTATCATCAAAATAGGGGCCAGCAAAAGAAGACCTAGGAGGCTCTTGCTTCCAAGATGAAGATCCCTGACTCATGCCAGGCCTATGAGCATCACTCATATACTCGCCAAAAGAACTGTGTCTGGGAGGAGTAAGATGACTGCTTTCACTAGAAACCAAATCCACATCACATGGGTAACGCTGGCTAATAGGAACAACTCTGATAGGTGATGACCCTGGTTGTGACTCGACGTCCTCCATGTCCTCATCTATAATGTAGGGCCTAGATCTCGTCCCTCTAACCCTACTGATGTCTCCTGTTTCACGAAGATGCCTTGTACCTGGAGAACCCATAACGGTATCACTACTCACCCCGTACTGGCTCCACCCACTGGACTCCTCACTAGAAGATACCACCATCCTGGCTCGAACTGTACTGCTCTCCTGACGTGGCTGATGGAACATGAGTCAAAGAACATCCCACCATGAGAACTGGTAGAATCCTCATGTCCAACGGGACCACTCACAGAGCCAGACTGTCTACCCCTGGATCTTGGTTGCCTAGACTCTGAGTGTCTGCCTGCAGACTCTGTCTGTGTATCAGAGGACTCACTACTCTCTAAAGTCCAATCAATATAAAGGGACTCACTGTCAGAATCTACTGTCTGCGTCTGCTTCCCCTTAACGTGGGGACGACTGCTGGAGCCAACCTCAAACGCTCTCTCCACTCCTGATGAGCTGGCAGTAGACCTGCCACCTCCGGATAATTCGCCAGTAGGCCTGTGGTGCCCAGCGATTGCGCTCTCAGGCTCATTACTCATAGTCACTACCCGCGCTCTCGGCTTGCCTCTCAAGAGGCCCCAAGTGCTAGAGATAAAGTTCCTCGCAGAGGAGGCACAGGTTGTTGTCTTCCTATACGTATCTATGCCAACTTGCATCATGAACATAAGTTAGAAGCAATACACTTAACAATGACCTGATAAATTCACAAGGTAGAAACAGTTCCCCATCGGATACGAGGGTCGATAGGAAACCCGAACTCAGGACCAGGCAGAGTAGTGGGGATGTCCACATGTCTGCCTGGACGTCCTCCTAGATGAGGAATCCGTTGATAAGGGACAGGTAAACCCCTAATCATCTCAAGAAACTCCCTCGGAGCCTACGACAAGATGGCTAAGGTCGCAAAGTAGGCTGCCACATCAGTGCTGATAGACAAGAAGTCGTAGGCATCATAGTCTACCTGGTGCTCCTTAGAAGGCTGAATGCAATACATATCTCTAGGAGGTCTATAAGGGACAGGAAATCGGTCCGGGTTGTCGAGCTGACGAAGAAGCCTATCCCCAAGGTACCAAATGACGTTGTCCATGCCCTGCATCTGAGTCCTGCGATGCTATACCCATCCGAGCAGTACCAATGTCAACTCCGGGGATATGCTCAATCAACCTCCAAGGATGGAAAACCACCTGAAATACTCATGAAATGTTATCATACAATCTATCCTCACAAGAAGTGAATAATTACACAAGGTCGCATGTGTACCTGCTGAAGAGTAAGACTGCGAAACATCCCACGCGCCACCGGGATGCCAATCAGTGCTGGCCTATGCCCCGAGTGCCAGTAAAGAGCAACTGGGTAGATGTTGGCACAAGTGCCAAGACCCAAAGCTCCACGAAACTAAGAAAAGATCCAAACCTGTTTCGAATAAGTTCAAGTCAGTCTAGGAGGAGAAATGAGAACAAGTCAAGAGAAAGGAAAGGAGTCTGAATAGTGGTTACCTTTAGAAGTCTCCAGAGTCCACCACAGCCAAACTCAATGCCCTAAGACCGGATACACAATCTGAGCTCGTGGACCAGAGTGGCATATCCTAAAGTGCCCCAGTCCATATCCCTAACTCGATCCAAGTCCGCAAGAGCAAGTACGATCGAATACGGTACTCTGCTACTCCTAGGGCACACGATAGTAGATGTGAAAAAGAAGAGCAGGAAAAACCGGGTACGCTGCTCCAATGTAGCTGGTGGGTGCACCACATGTCTCCGATACACTCTAAGAAGGAACTGTCTATAGATGAAGGTGTCAGGGTACAAAGCGGTGATGCCGCCTAGAAGGGCCTGAACCCGAGGATTTTATCCACGTAACTGAGAAGAAGGTACAACCCTAATACCTCTAAACCTCAAACCATTGATGAAGGAAAAGTCCAGAGGAGTCACGAAGAACTCCCCGATAGGAAAATGGCCCGTGTTGGTAGAATCCCACACGAACTCGATGAAAGCTCTCAGAAGACCTCGGTTCCACTCATCAGTCCCAAGTGCTAGCATGGCGACCACGAAGTCACCAAGTCCTATCTCGACGATCCTATCTCGAACGTCCGCATGAATACGCTCCCAGATGTCAGCAAGAGAGTCCATCTGACCGTAACCCCTAAACGATATGTGCTCCTATATTTTAAGAATCACCCCTAATAAGATTGGTGCTTGACTGTTAAAAGAAAATGAGCAAGTAAAATGGGAAAACAGGTACCGACTGCCCGCGCGCGACTGTGTGACACGTAGAACTCGGGGGCTACTCTAAGGCTCGCTCCGTTGTAAGGATGAGGACCCCGCCACCTCATGCGCTATCTTGTGCCGCCAGCTCCTCGTACTCCACGCTGTTTGTGCTGCCTCTCCATCCTACATTTTTATGATTTTCTATTTTAAAAATTTAGAGTTTAATACCTTCTGAAAAGTGCATTCCACAGGTTTTAGATCTAAGGTTCGTTACAACCTAGAGGATAAATTATCAATCTTATAGTTTTGGGTTCACGTAAAACCTAAATTCTATATTTTAGTTAGGTAAGGTGCAATCACCTTATTAACTCTGCGGATTAAAAAATTCAATCCTAGATGAATTATTCTTAAAATTAAAATGAGTATTACTCCCTCATTTTAATTTTCAAGTTTATTATTATTAACTTGGGGGCTACCCCCAATTAATATTTGGCCTCAACTTAGCCCAAAACAAATCATAATTCCTTTTGGATGAGTATTATCACTCATCTAGAAATTCCTAAAGTATATGAACAATTTTTATATAGTTCATTTAGGTGCAATCACCTAATTAATATATTGGGCTCAACTTAGCCAAAATTGAAGGCGCAACTACCAAATTAAATTCTTGGGTTACTAAAAAACCCAAAGTTTATTTTTCATTAATTTTAAATGAGCATTTGCACTCATTTGAGTTTATTTTAAGTTATTCTCATACTTAAAATCTAATATTAATTAACTTAGGTGCAATCACCTAATTAATATCTGAGCTCAACTTAGCCCAAATAAAAATTTTACTAGCTTAAATGAGCACTCTTACTCATTTAAACACATGTGTTCACTTAAAACCCAAGCTTAAACGCTAAACTACACTAATTAGGCACTAATCCTAATTAGAACGCTACTTACATTTTCTAAGTATACCTTAAACATAGCCAAAAATTAAAACGAGCATATCAACATGATCATGGGTCACTAAGCAACACATTTCCATGTTCACGTTTTCCTAATCTTGGCTCTATGTCTTAATTAGCATGCTAATCATCATTTAAGAAAGAAAAGTGATTAAGCAAATCGCTAATCGGATTGCAATGAAATTAATAGGGTATACTACCCATTAACCCAGCAACAACATATCCAAAATTCAACATGATTGAAACACTCTAGCTAGTACAAATAGCAAATTTTCTATTAGCTTAAGCATATCACCATTTTAGCTCAAACAAGCTTCAAACAACCACAAATTCAACCCAAATGCAAAGATTAGGGGTTAGGGAACTTATCTTAACACTTTATGGGGATTATGTGAGGAAGAAGGAGCTAAAAAACTTGAGTTTGGAGCAAAAATGGGGGTCGGCCGATTGGAGCAAGAGTTAGAGAGATTTTCAGATTTTTGATGAAAATGAAGATAAGGAGTGTGTGGCTATAAATAGCCCACGCGCCATCACTGATGGCGCGCGCAGTCAGTGATGGCGCACAGGCTATGAGCCCCACTGCCTCGGTTTCTGCTCTGCTCTTGCACTATTCCGACATTTTTTGTCCACCTCGACATTTTTCGGGTCCATGCAAAATATTTTTAAATCCCGACGACTCTTAAAAATTGGTCCGAAAAAATTCTCCGGGTCGTTGCAAATGACTCAAAAATACCTTGAAACGACTTCGGGTAGTCGGAAAAATAATCATGTCATGTATGTATTCCTATACTTGAAATACAATGCAAAAATGAATTTTCATTTCAAATTTTAAATTTTACACTTATGCATGTGTATTATTTATTGCCAATT
>CAAKMY010015686.1:0-13118 GCA_901111285.1 Corrigiola litoralis
TGCATTTCAGCTCATAATTTGATGTCAAAGGTTGGTGTGCAATGATTGTTGTTGGAAGTTTGATCGGGTACAACAGTATTTTGTTCAAATATAAAAATTCAACTCTTATATTTTAATATAAACCAATTTAGAGGGAGTAATAATCCTACTGTTATTGCATAACATTGCGTTTGTCGACATTATAGCTACAAAACCCTAGGCAAACGTTTTATTGGAAAAAAAAAAGAAATTTGTTATGTCTTTGTTCGTGCACCGCACGAGATTAGACACTAATACATTTAACCACATAAACCACACCATTAACATGGTGATTGTGATTGTTCAATCTCCTCATCGTGATCTTTGTAGTATCCTTAGGGAAGACGTGATAGGTGTTACTTGGCCTCGGATTGTGAGGTCTACCTCTTCGATTTAGTTGAGGTTTCCTCTCTTTTAGTACCAAAAAAAAACATAAACCACACCATTAACAACTTCATACACAAATAACCAAATAGCCAAAAATCATGGGAATACACTTCACAAACCAAACCTGTATAGAAATAAAGCACCAACTCTAAACAAGCATAAATCACTCATTTCCTTACCAAAATTGACATGAAAGTACATCATTTTAGAGGGAAAACACCAAGGAATCCAAATATGAACAAAATCACAATTTAGAATTCATGTACTTGCCCAAAATTACCATTTTCGAAACTGTGGTGTATATGCCAACTATGAAATCTTATGAAACTCATTCAAATCACTCATATATAATAACCATTAACCATCTTAATAATAATAACATATATAACACATCATATATAATCACATATTTAGCACATAAATTTTTGAAGGGGTTAGAATCATGTTACCTCCATTAAATAAGTATCCCAAAACCACCATGATGAACTTCAATAACTCAATCCCGACATCCCGACACCAACAATTCGCAACACCTCAAACCAATATACATATATCGAATTTTCAGATTTTATTAAACTTAAAAACCCATAAAAGAAGCAAAATTGACTTTGAAAATCAAAAGAAAAGCTCACATATAAAGTGGCGGCATAGGTGGTGATCGAAAATAGGCGTGCCTCGTCGGAAAAAGGGTCGGAAAATGGGCGGTTTTCGCCGGAAAAGTGGGCTCGTTGGAGAGTAAGGGGCTGCTGCCCGGGCTTGTTTGCGGGTCCCATACGCCCAAGGGAAGAGAGAGAGGGAACTAGGAGGCAAGGGGGTGCGGTTTTTTTCGGTTTCCATCGGCCTTTCGCCGGAAAAATGTGAGGAGAGAAGAGGAAGATGATGCGTTAGTGATGGAGTGAGGAGATGAAGTGTTGTTGTTGTTGTTGTTGTTTATACTGTGTGTATTGCCTTTGCTCAAATAAATAGAAAGTAAAAGGGGAAGGGTGAGTCATTTTGTTGGTTTGGTGTCATTAGAATAAATGGGCTTAGTGTTGGGTGTGTTGTCTTAAGAGTAGTAGAACAAATGGTAGGAAATTATAGTGAACATGTGGGCTTTGCATTTGGGTACACCTTCATGGGAGTCATAAGGTGGGTTGTTTTGTTTTATTCTTTTTTATTCTTTCTTTCTTACTTCCTTAATACTCACCTTAATATTTGGGTTTAATCCAAACATATAATACCTATTTAAAATAATGAAAATAGATAATAAACTCCTTTAATTTTCTTATAATATAATTTCTCCTTGTAAAATATTAATTTGATAATAATAAAAATATTAGGATTTTCGGGGTATTACAATTATATTAGATAGTATTTGACAAGGATGACGGGGTGAGACGATGCTTGCAAACCGTGATCCAAGTGAAATGGATCCGACGATGGTAATTTCAATACCCTTTTTAATTTATATTGAAATATGTATTGTTATGTTTGATGTTTTATTGATATACATACACTTATGTTTATTCGGAATCCATTTCAGCGTCTACAATGGCTTGGTGGCCAAGCATATTTTTTTTAATCCGGCTAATAAACACAAGTATTTCCAACAAGAGATTGACGAATATACGGATGCGGTTGCACGACACCAGGAAGATTGGATTCTGTGGGATCCTGAGGATGGAGATGGCGGTCGTCGTCGTGGTGGCCGTGGTGGTGGCCTTGGTGGTGGTTATCGTGGTCGCCGAGGGCGCCATTAATTACGATAATGTATAAAATTATGAACTCTTAGGGGACTTTGAAATAAGTTTAGTTTTAATTTGATGGGTTCGTATGTGACATACGAGTTCTTCTAAGTATGTATTTGACATTAGAATTTTTAATTTATGGTTTTAATATGATGGGACATGACACTTCTAAGTTCATGTTTTTTGTATTTGAATCTTGTGTTGGAATTTGATGCTCACCTTTAAAATTAGTTTGTTAAACAATAAGAATGACAGAGAAAATAGTGTAAATGCCTGAGAAATAACTTGTGAGGATTAAGTAAGAAAACTTCATAAACTAAAACCAATATTCTACAACTTTTAAAATACGATTACAATACCAACAATTTCTCATAAAATAACTACAAACAACAAATACAAACAACAATTACTCAAATGATTCTAAATTCCAAATCGATCATGTAAAAGTGTAGGCCAATGGCCAAGATTAGCTTCATGGAAATAGGGCCACTATATGTACATCGAAGGAAGAGGTGATACATCAGTAACCTCAAGGGCTACGAAATGCTCCACTCTCGCCAAGTGCCCAATTACTAGTTGGGTTGCAGGCAAAGGTGGATTATCTGAATACGGGCCTCGATTTTGTGTAGGTAAATAGGTACAAGATCCCCTTTGTGAGTAACAAACAACAATCTTCTGATACCTATTCGCAATAGCAAGTCCAAATACTGATATTTCCATGTAGTATTCAGGGCCACATGGACTTACATGGTATTCTAATCGCCTCCATGCAGCAGCATAATACATATCATTAAGCATCTGACGATAGAGCTCCGACTCATCTAGCAATTCCTCCATCAAATCAAGTCTAACTTGATCCCACCTTTCTTCATCGCCATAATGCAAGTGTGCTATCGCTCTAAATCCACAGTGACCATCACCACGTACATTGAAATGACTACGAGTGTAAAGTGGAATAAATGATGGAAACTCACTGGCAAAGGGAAATGATTGACCATCACTTTGATACCCGCTAGAAGATCGGTCTCGCCCTCGACCAGATGATGATCTCCCTTGACTAGAAGACGATCGGCCTCTAATTGAGCTACGACCAGAACCTCAACCCAATGATCGACTTTTCGGAATTGTTTTATTGATATGCTCAATTGCTGTCAAATCACGCTTAGTAGGATTGTGCCTTGGTCTACCCTTATGTCTGCGAACAATCGGTTCCCGAATATCAATTGTTTGGGGGTTTTACATATTATGTCGTATATGAAGGACCCTTTGCATTGAGTCATCATGTAATCTCATTAGTTGAACGTCTATATCAAACTCCTCTAATGTAGTCGTGATCATACTTTGCGGGATATAACTTGTATCAATAAAAAGAGTCGACCAAAACACATGCATGTCTCGAACATGATCAATTGCTCTTGGTAAGTTCGCCATCTCAATCATCCTACATGCACAAGGTAGACCGTAACTAGTGAAAAGCTCACAAGTACATTTCTCTGGATAGATAGCCACAATGTTTGCCCAATTTATCCACTCAACATGCATGCGCTCGATAACAAGATGGGAAACCCTACGCCCCAACTTTTGAAATAGTGCGATACTTGTGACATGAGGGCTCACTGTTCTTGATCTTTCAAAGTCAGCTATTATCCCTTGAAGTTGCAATTCTACCAAGGAGTGAATCTTCGGGAAAATTACTTGAAGACTTACAATAGCTGTGGCTAGCCAACTCTTCAATTGAGAATGCGCACCTTCGGCCCTGTACATTTAAAACAATAAAATCAAAACAATAAAAATGAAATAATCAAAATTAAAATAATCAAATTTATATAAATATTCCAAATAATCTAATTAAAACAATGTAATTAAAAAATTATACTCAAACAATCAAATTAAAAAATAATATTTAAACAATCTAAATCAAACAATCAAAATCACACGATTAGAATCAAACATTCAAATTCAAACAATTAAAATCAGACAATTAAAATCAAACAATCAAAATCAAACAATCTATATTTCAACAATGAAATTTAAAAAAAAATTAAAATATCAAATTCAAACGATCAAATTCAAACGATCAAACTCAAACAATAAAATTTAAAAAATCAAAATTCAAATTCAAACAATTAAATCCAATAAATCTTATCCAAACAGTTATACTCAAAAATTTATATTCAAACATTAAAATCCAAACAATCAAATATAGTAGAAATAGCATTAAAAGTGATTGAATAATAGAATATTACTTATTCGTGGTTTCTGCTCCAAAATGAAGGTAATCTTTTGTCCAAGCTAAAACAAACCTATCATGATAAGGCTCTAACCACTGATCCACAACGTAGTCGACAAATACTTTGAGTCTAGGACTCCAAGCCTCAATCATCTCAGTCACTTTGACAAGATACTCTGTATGTGTTTGTGAATCCTATTAGATTAAACAATTATATGGGCCTATAAGTTTCATAATATATGTGTATTTAGTCATCTAAAATATTAGCCCTTAAAAGTGATCGGGTTTTGATTAAGGTTTTAGGATAATGACATCTAATGTGAGTATGGGCCATACATGTATACAGACCCGTCAACTCTTATTATATGATGGGCCTAATAAGAGTTGAGATACCCTATTAATATCTAGGGTACTAGGGTTTTGGTCCCCAATCTCATATCTCCACCCTCTTCTTCCTGACATCCATCATCAGTAGAAACCCTAAGGGCAAATATAGAGTTGGGCCATACCCACATCATTACCGCATCAATGGATCAAGGTATATACGCTTCCGCTTTAGTATTTATCTTGATGGTCTAACATGAATGTGGTTATTTCAAATATGGTATCAGAGCCAATTCATGTTGAACCATTGAGAATAAGGTTTATGGTTCAGTTTTTTCTTGCGTTAAATGTTTGAACAGTTTGTGTATTTGAATGGGCTAGCATTTATACGTTGTTCTTTGAGTTTTTTGTTTATTTCGGATCAAGTGCCATTGTTATTTATTACGTTTTGGTTATATACGTATCGTACTTGGTTGTATTATGTGCTTCACATATTGTTTTCATATAAAGATCTGGTCTAATTAAACCGTAAAGCATAGTAGTATTGCATGTAGTTGATTGATCACTCTATGAAGTATTGTGAGTTGGGTTATCTATTTATGGTTTGCCATTAAACATGTATATCATGCAGCAAAAATTTTCTTTTAGCATCTTATATCACATGAGTATGTTTTTCTTTTGGGCAGCATGTGTATGACTCTTATGATGTAGAATCATGGTCAATGCTTGCAGTACATTGCTTTTAGTGACTTAATGATATTCTCGTGGTATTGAAGCATGAGATTTTTTATTATTATCTTCAATCATGATTTCATTGTGTATTATGCCGTGATCTATATTTATGTATCACGTTGCTTTAACCTTTGTCTGATGATGCCACGGATATAGTTTGTTTCATCAATTCTTCAAGCGGCTAGATCTGTCCATATTGTCTCTATATCTTTTAAGCATGAAAGAGTGAAAGTTTGTAATGTGTTGCTGCTACTTGTGCACACATGTTCTTTGGGGTAAGGTGTTGTAATGTGTGGGTTGTTTACTTGTCACACTTTTCTGATTACGGTCAGTGTTATAAGGGTTGTTCAAATATTGGGTACGATTTGTCGTGAGTATATCTAATGTGGGAACTGATAATTGCTGACCCACTTCGACTTTAGCCTTATTGTTTAGAAGTTCATCAAATTTTTTTATTGATCTGTTTTGATGAATTCTTTTTTGTCTGCTATACCAAGCAGAAAATCCGCCTTTGATTTGTTTTCATATTGCGAATTTGTTATGCAGTCGGTTGGTGAAACAAGTGCAGTAGTTATCATGCATTTGATACTTGTTTTACGATTAAGTTCAAGTTCTATTTGGTAGAAATTTTTCAGACATTGGTTTATTTATATATTTTCAGAAAGTCTAATATTTTAAAATAAACTATTTGAAATGAAACGTCGCCAAAGTGACCTCTTTTGTGTAGACTAGTTTATTTGAAATATAAGACGATTGTGTATATATAATTCATGCGGGTATTAATCGGCCTAAAGGAAGTTTAATATTTTTGAGACCACTTGAGACCACCTTTAGAACCGCTCGATCAGATCACATCTAAAGGACCAAAAGACACGCGTGTTTTATAAGGGGCATTATCGACTTTTCGCTTGTTTTATAAAACCCATCAAACACTCTGGCTGCTGTAACCTCCCCAAACCCACGTTCATCCTTTTTCCTTTCAAAATCTCTCTCTTTCACTCTCTCTCTCTCCTTGATCTGCACTTCTCTTGGCGATATTTGGAGTTTCGTCACTCTATTTAAGTTGATGATACGTGTTCCAATGGATTAAGAAAGAAATTTCTCGTTGATTAAGGTATATTTTGAAATCTTTTGTTCTATTTTAAGTATAAAGCTTCTTAACCCAGTTTTGATGTCAGGGTTTTGTTCGATTTAGGATTTCATCTGATTTCTTTGCAATTTTTATAACCTGTTGCAGGTGTTTCATGAAGAATTGTGGAGTTATGTTGTGCCTTTATTTTATTTAGATTTATATTCTATAAATTTAGCTTGATTTGCAATTATTTGTTTAGTTGTACCTTCTGGGTCTAATTGTTGTGCCTTTTAAGTTCATTTGTTATACCTTTTGGTTTGATTGTAAGTGTGCACACAATATGAGGAATAATGGTTGAGACTTGAGAAGTATATGAAGGTGCAAAAACATACTTTGTTGTACTTTTCGTTGTTACTTGGAGTTGCATGCTTCGATTCTTAGTCAGATATCATACAATTTCAATATTTTTACTTGTTTTAGTGTTTTTTCAAGTATTCTTTATGTATGTTTGCTTTCCAATTATGTAGGTTTCATTTATGTAATGTACATTTTCTTTTACCTTTCATTGTTGTTATGTACCTTTTCTATGTAAATATGTACCTTTTCATCATTTTTTGGTACCTTCTCTATGTCCATCTCCGGCGAATTTCCGGCAATTATACCTTGGCCAAGCCAAAATATGACGGTCAGATTTTTTCATTAATACATAACAAATTCTAGTAAAGGTACCAAAAAATCTAATAAAGGTACATGAAATTCTAGTAAAGGTACCAAAAAATTCTAGTAAAGGTACAACGAATTCTAGTAAAGTACCAAAAAAATCTTGTAAAGATACAACAAATTCTAGTAAAGGTACCAAAAACTCTAGTAAAGGTACAACAAATTCGAGTAAAAGTACATGAATCTTTCGTAAATTAGTTATGCCTTCCTGTAAAATTTGTTATGCCTACAGCCTACTTTCACAATTTATTGTGCCTTCTTGTAAATTTGTTGTGCCGAATTTCACAATTTGTTGTGCTTGCCTTTTGTTATATTCCTTGTGCCTTCTTGACATTTGCAATAAAGTTCTAATGTTAAAATGATGTTGTGCCTTTCTGAGAAATTGTTGTGCCTACTAGAGAAATTCTTGTGCCTTCATGAAGAATTATAGTGCCTCTTGTGAGAACTTTTTATACGTATATGTCAAGTTTTACGCTTGTAAATTAGTTTCAAGTCTTGTGCATCTCAGGTAGGTTAGTGACATACTTGTGCACTTGAGGTACTTTTCGCCATTTATGAAATGTGAGTGCTAAAATCTGACACTTCGGGGTGCCAAGGGTGAAGCAGAAAGATATGTTGGGATTAACTGCAAGTTCACATAGCCGCTGGGAATGGAAACTTAGAAGCAGTTGAGGTACTTAATGAAGTTATTGCGTAATTTGATGCCCCTAATCAAACTCAGTGTCGCTATTACAATGTTCTGTTTAGCCTCCTTTGCCATGAATTCTGCCAAAGAGATCTTCAGACTTCGTTCAAACATGAGGTATGTGTTGGTGCAACATTCTATATATGCATCTGTTAGATGGTCGGTTGGTTAAGAAAAATATTAGATTGTACATATTTTCTTCCTCAACTACTCCGTAGTATTTACTACAGAAGGCTATTAGCTCAAATGGTAGAGCGATGTGCTATTTTGCACAAAGGTGTGGGTTCAAGTCCCACATAGCCTTAATAATGATGGTTTGTTGCTACTGGATTGATATAATTTAGCCAATGCAAGGGTTCATCTCAAGCGTCGTGATTTAAATATGAGAACGTAGCTCTTAAGTTAGTATGGCTAGAGGTTTCTTGCATACTGAATAAACTGCAACTGGCCTAGCAAGTAGTTGTGTTTCTGTGTTCTAGTACCAGGTTCATGTGTAACTCGACATGTAGTCTATATAGGATTCGAACCTATATCTTGTGCAATGGCACAATGCTCTACCAATTGAGCTAGACTTGATTTATGCAATATAACCAAGTATTTATGAGGTCACGACAAATACAGTAGGTCATTTCATCAATGACTTCTTCGAGCACCTGGAAGTCCAACTTCAACATTAAACTGATTAGATCAAAGTGTAGTAGGTACTTCTATTAGATTACTACTTTCCGCACAAAATCTACGACTATGTGCAGTAGACATGTGATACAATGGGAGTTACACATGTCCTCCACCATTCTTTTCTCAAATGTGCATAAAGTACATGAATCTAACCAACAAGACACGATAAACTAACCGAAAGGCACACATCATATGTACAATTGCACATTGAATAGCAGATGTCAAGGTACATATTAAACCCGAACATTTAATAGCCTATGCGGGAATCGAACCCACATCATATGTACAATTGCACATTGCACTACCATGTTGAGCTAATAGGCTTTACATAAGAAACTTGTGAATGGTCATTGGCATTAAATCCATAATTCACTCTCTTAACCTAAGTATGCGAGTCCCATTTACCAAAAACTTAATGTAGTGTACCTTTTCTGTCTCTACTGGTACCTTTTTATAATTTTCTAGTACCTTTAATAAATTTTCTAGCACTTTCAGATTAGGTACAAGAAATTTCAGATTAGGTACGCACTAGCGCAAAATTGAGCAAAAAGCACATAACTAAAGGCACAATAATTTAACCAAAAGGCACAACAATTTCACCAAAAGGCACAATAGTTTAACCAGAAGGCACTACAATTGTTGAAACCTTTACTCTAATGAGCATCATCCTTTACTCTAATTAATACTAGCCTTTACTCTAATGCACACCAACAATTATTTTGATGTAACTAACTCTACTAATAATCAAATCACTTTTTCCACACCGCTACCATCAGAAGTCGTCTAACATTTTTCATAATTTCCATGTTCCTTTACAGAAGATTCATGTACCTTTACAGAAATTTAATGTACCTTCACTAGTTTTTTTTGGTACCTTTACAGAAGATTCATGTACCTTTACTCGAATTTTTGGTACCTTTCCTACATTTATGGGTACCTTTACTAGATTTTATGGTACCTTTACTAGATTTTGTGGTACTTTACTAGCAAAAAAAAAAAAAAAAATCATACAAACAAAAATTCAGATCCCAAAAACGAACCTTATTTATGGAAAATCACCAAATATCATTGTCGGCCGGAGCTTTCGTCGGCTTCGATGTCGGCGTAAAGAAGAGTGAAGAGAGAGAAGAGGGTGGGGGCGGTTACGATCAGGGGTAATGAGAAATGAGGGGGAGGAGAGAGAAATTGTTGGAGAAGAAAGGAATAGAAAGGGGGAAGGCTAAATTATGCGCGTGTTTAAGAGGGAGGGGGGTTTGGAAGGGAATGAGGAGAGAGGTTTTTATGCGCGGTTCTAATTTTGGGATGGGGGGTTTAGGGGTTATTATTAGTAGTGGTCTTAAGTGGTCTCATCTAAGGGGTGGTCTCACCGGATCTTGACCCATATGAGAGAACTTTTGTGAGAACTTTTGGTTTTCCATGTGAATAATAAGTCAGTCCAAAGATTGTTTTATTATTTGACCGGATTTTGTTGTCAATATTTATTAGACTACTACTAAGGGAAGTACCAATTTACAAGTTAGTATTTACGTCCAAAGACTAAATACTAGTGTTGTGTCTGGTACTTTGTGATGGGCCTAACCATTGTTTGAAATATTTGCCATTATATGGGACTTATGTGAATGTATTGTTTTGTTCTTTTGAGTGAATAATACTGCTTATGTGATTTCTGCCAATATCAACTCTATTCCCTTGTTGAATGGAACCAACTTTAAGCTTTGGAAAGAAAATGTGAGCATTGTCCTTGGCTGCATGGATTTAGACCTTGCTTTGAGAACTGCTAAACCCAATGCTCTTACGGATAAGAGTACCGCTGATGAAAAGCGGGAATTTGAGAAGTGGGAATGTTCTAATCGCATGTGTCTAATGATCATGAAGCGAGGAATTCCGGAATCATCCAGGGGCGCTATGTCCGATAAGGTTGATGCCAAAGAGTTTCTTGAGGAAATTGAGAAACGCTTTGCCAAAAATGATAAGGCGGAAATTAGTATAACTTTGTTGAGCTTAATTTCCATAAAGTATAAGGGCAAAGGATAATAAGGGAGTACTTCATGGACATGTCTCATCTTGCTTCAAAACTAAAGGCACTAACGTTAGAGCTATCTAAAGAATTGCTCGTGCATTTAGTTCTGATATCTCTTCCCTCGTAGTTTAATCAGTTCAAGATCAGCTATCACTGCCAAAAGGAGAAGTGGACTCTTAATGAGCTTATTTCTCATTGTGTGCAAGAGGAAGAGAGGTTGAAGCAAGAAAATACAGAAAGTGTTCATTTGGCTAGTACTTCAAAGGACAAGCAAAGAAAAAGGAAATTGAGTAAGGATGCTGCAGGTGGTCCAACACAAAAGAAACAAACACCACATAAGGCTGACGTGGTCAGTTGTTTCTTTTGCAAGAGTTCTGGACACATGAAGAGAGATTGCCCCAAGTATCATGCTTGGCGTGCAAAGAAAGGTATACTTCTCGCTCTGGTTTGTTCTGAGGTTAATTTAGCTTCAGTGCCTAGTCACACTTGGTGGGTAGATTCTGGTGCCACTACTCACATAAGTGTTTTTATGCAGGGTTGTGTGCTGCCAGAAGCCAAGTGATGATGAAAGATGCATCTATGTGGGCGATGGAAAATCAGTTGAGGTTGAAGCAATAGGGACATTTAGATTATTGCTAAAGAGTGGTCATTATTTGGATTTGAAAGAGACTTTTATTGTATCGTCTTTTAGACGGAATTTGGTTTCTATTTTTTCATTGGACAAATTTGGTTATTCTTTTTCATTCGGAAATAATAAGTTAAGCCTTTTCATTAATTCATATGTTGTTGGTACTGGTATTTTATCCCATTCTGATAAGATTTGTTTGCTTGAAACTATTGCTTCTTATAATGAAGCCTTGCATACGACTTCTAGAGGTATAAAGCGAAAATTGACCAACGAGAATTCTGCTTCATTATGGCATAAGCGTTTAGGACATATCTCTAAACAAAGCATTGATAGGCTTGTGTCAGATGGAATTCTTGATCTCCTTGATAATTCAGTTTTTTAACCTTGTGTTGATTGTATTAAAGGGAAACAGACAAACAAAAGAAGGTTAGATCCCAATAGAGCTTCATATGTCTTAAAACTGATGCATACGGATATTTGTGGACCGTTTCCTACTCCTTCATGGAATGGTCAACAATACTTTATCACGTTCATAGACGATTTTTCTCGATATGGTTATCTGTTCCTTATTCATGAGAAGTCTTAGGCTTTTGACGTGTTCAAAACATTCAAGGTCGAGGTGGATAACCAACTTGGCAAAAGGATTAAAGCTGTTAGATCTGATCGTGGTGGTGAATACTACGGTAGATATGACATATCAAGTGAACAACGTCCAGGCCCATTTGCCAAATTCCTAGAGGAATGTGGAATCGTCCCACAGTACACCATGCCAAGATCCCCTCGCATGAATGGTGTGGCTGAGAGACGTAACAGAACACTAAAGGATATGGTAAGGAGTATGATTAGTCACACTACCTTACCGAAATCACTCTGGGGAGAGGCATTAAAGACTGGAACATATATCCTTAACAGAGTTCCAACTAAGGCTACTATTAAGACCCCTATGAGTTGTGGACTGGAAAGAAACCCGGTATAAGGCATTTACACATCTGGGGGTGTCCAGCTAAAGCGAGGCCTTATAAGCCAAACGAAATAAAGCTGGATTCAAGGACAGTGAGTAGCTATTTTGTTGGGTACTCTGAAAGGTCTAGGGGGTATAATTTTTATGATCCCACTACTAGATTAATTTTTGAGACGGGAAATGCCCAATTCTTTGAGGATATTGAATTTGGAGGGAAGGATAAGGTTAGAGACTTTGTCTTTGAAGAGGAATCTATTTCTCTTCCTTCTGTTGTCATTGATAATAATGATGAAGACATTGTTGAAAACCTTCCCATAAAGGATCTACAGATTCCTATTCAGGATCAGGAGATTGTTTAAGAAGATCAAACTCAAACTCAAATACCTCAAGAACATGAGCCATTAAGGAGATTTACTAGAGAAAGGAGAAGCGCGATTCCAGATGATTACATTGTATTTCTCCAGGAACATGAGGATACCATGATTTTGTTGGAAGATGATCCTATCAACTTTCAGCAAGCTATGCGAAGTTCCAATTCAGAAAACTGGATCGATGCCATGAAAGATGAGATGAAGCCTATGAGGCAATGTGGAAATATTTAAGTCACGTCTTGTTGCAAAAGGCTTTACACAAAAGGAAGGCATTGATTATAAAGTGACTTTCTCTCCGGTTTCCTCGAAAGACGCTTTTAGAATAATCATGGCTCTAGTGGCACATTTTGACCTTGAGATACATCAGATGGATGTAAAGATTGCGTTTCTCAATGGCAACATTAATGAAACAATTTATATGGTGCAACCTGAAAACTTTGCATCCGGAGTTGCGAAGAAGATGGTTTGCAAATTAAAGAAATCCATCTATGGGCTCAAGCAGGCTTCTTGTCAATGGTATTTCAGATTCCATGAGACTACACTCTCATTTGCTTTTGAGATGAAT
>CAAKMY010015709.1:0-18622 GCA_901111285.1 Corrigiola litoralis
ACTCTCTTCAACTCCCTGCCATCTCCTCTGTTATACTCTTCTCCCTCGCAATGTGAGACTCATCTTCCTCTCTCTGACCACTCTCTCTTCTTTCTCTCTCTCTCTTTCTTTCTCACACACACACCCACACACCTCACTAAAGGTAATTTTGATAAACAAAGCTGCATATCTCAAGTCTCGGTGTCCACCCAATGGTCGGTTCTACATGTCTTCTAAAGGTGGAAGTGGCTCATAGAGGGTAGAGGTTGACGGGGGGTATAGGAGGAGGGTGGTGTTCGTGTGTAGGTTCGGGTGGTATTGATGCAATGTGATGATAATGGTGGTGGTCGGGGATTAGAAAGGGAATAAAAGGTGGGAGCAGGAGTGGGTTGGGTTGGGTTGGTTGGTGTGAGAAACGATTGGGGTGATTTTGATAATGATTGTGTGGTGGAATTTTGGGTGGTTGTTGATGGTGGCTGATGGGGAGTTGGGTGAATAAGGAGAAAGGTGGGGTGGTAGTGGTAGATTGGTAGGGGGTGTGGAGGGTATTAATGGGAAAGAGTCTTTTAGTTTTAGAGGGAAGTGAAAGAGGGCGACTTTAGTGGGGAAGATTAGATATAATAGGGGAAAAATTAGAAAGAGTAACGTATTAGCAACAAACTCAACGGAATCCGTCATCTGGTACTCTTTAACAAAAAATTTTGATTTAAAGGTCTGATTGGACAAAAAGTTATTATAAAGGTGCCTGTTCGTAAAAAAACATTTTATAAAGGTGCCTTTTAACAAAAAACCCAAAAAAATATGAAGATTGGTATCCGGGGATTATTATATATGTCGAATTCCTAATAAGTAAATCAACATCTCTCTCTTGTAATACATAGTGACATTTAATGGATAGCATGAGTTACTGTATCATTTTATCATACTAATCACTCAGAATTGAAATTGTTATACATACGTAAGCCATTTGATTGAAAGTCGACGTAACTCAACACAAGACAAGGCAGAAATTAAATGTCAGGAATATAGTTGAAATTTGGGTCTTTTATAAGAAAACCTCAGGGCTAGTCTAACAAAGAAATTATTATTACACGAGTCATTTAACAAGGACTTACTGTATGAGCCCCTCTTCCATGATAGACCTTCTCATGTTCTAATGCATTACTGAGCTGTGCTTTTGTTGTTTCATATAGTCTCGTAGCTGGATGAAATTTTAACTAAACCTTGTCAAATAAACAAAATTAAACGAAGTTACTGAACAAGGAGTATATATTTTTGAAAAATGACTGAATATTGAGTAATAATATGTCGTGAGCCGTCAATACACCCGTAACTTACGTGTGATAACAGATACTCTATGAAAGTGTTAAAGTCTAAACCATCGTCTAAAGGGGATGTACGGTATGCCCCTTAGCGGTGCATTTTCAAGTGTTTGATCATGTAAGTTCTGACAATCGAAATTGGAGCCAGTACACGTGCTGTCGTCTATGTTCACAAATGTAAAGCGACAGCGTCGCACGTACAACATATCATATGGTGCCACATGGAGCTTCACATGTTTCTATGTTCTACTGTGTGTTCGGTTATTCGGTAGTACTTTGGTTCTATTCATGGACGATAGAGCATAACCAGATGGTATTCGATCAGTTTATAAGTTGAGGTTTATATACTTATAGACAAATTATAATAATAGCCCAAAATTGACGCTCAATTTACAATGGCGACTTATCTCACTTTCATATAACTTACATTAATAGAGCAAATAACATACGAGTGTCATGAAAGAGCAAAAATTCTAATGACTGTTTGTTGGATTGGAAGTACGGAGTATATCACAATTTGTCTTTAGAATGTGCTAATGTTTTGTTGTTTTCCTGCTTAAGAGGAAGAGACAGAGCCACAGAGGTAGCAATAATCAATAATGGAACGATCACAATTATATTTAAAATGGAAAAACCAGAACATGAAGTGTTTTTTTTTTTTTTAATTATTATTATGCAATTTCCTCTTCATGACGTTCAATGTCGCCACATGAAAATAATACTAAGTTCATTGATTGGTTTAGTACCATGTGCAATTCTCTAATCTTAGGTGTTAACTCATGAGTATTTCGTGGACTTCTATAGAAATGTTCTTATAAAATTTTGATAACCTGCAACAATTAGAAAGCTTTAGCTCAAATACTCAACTTGTACTCAATACGGAGACATCAGATATACTATTATCAACGTAACATATTTCGAAAGTTATATCCGAAACTTGATGTATGATAATCATCTTCGTAAATTATGTTGTTCGTGATTGTTGCACCATGTAAGGATTTGTGGTCCATTTAACGTACTATGTAAGGATTTGTAAACGTTAGAAATAGGTGAATGACTTCAAATAAGTAAGAATTTCTAGTCCTTTCTTCACTTTTGTCACCCCTTTTTCTTTTGCGAGAATGTGATATATATCAATGTGGTGTGCTATGTGTCACACTGGCTAAGTGCCTAGTTTCAAAATCCAAAAACTAAGTCGTGGAACTTATTATCTGTATTTCGTGCGAGTTACGGCCTTCAACCGATTTGCTCGACAACAACACGGTCCAAGTGAACAAGAACATGCAAACATATGATTTAGATTAATAAAACATGTGAGAAGTAGGATAGATGTACTGGAAAAAGATGATTATGTCAATTAGCTGATTAAAGACATGAGTTGGACATCTAGAAAATACAAAGTGTTGGTTTGTTAGTACTATAACGCCAAACTTAACCGAGTTGGTAAAATACGAAAGAGAAGAATATGTAGCTCTGCAAGTCTCAACATATGTTATGAAAACAATTATGCAAGTTTGTGCACTTGTCATGTGCTCGTGTTGTTCCGACGTAGATTATGTACTTAGATTAGGCATGTGAGATATGGACATAATGCTCCACATTAAATATCTGTAGTTATTATCAACGTGGATGATGCCTGATAGAGTATACTGTACTTGGGTGATATATCAGTGGAATTTTAGAAGTTGAGACTATAAAATTCGCTTGTATGCAGATTACACATATTCGGCTAATTACTACCATTGTATGAGCATTGAGGACATGTTTTCATGTAGAAGGGAAACAGATGCTTCGAGAATATTCACCCATTAGATACTTTTTTACTGGTTTTGCTGTATACATAGTCTTCATCACTTTTGCTTACGGAGTATTTTTTTGTAGACGATGTGAGGAAACCCACAACCATTACCTTTTATACACGACATCCAGTACATTCGATGCACAGTTTACAAATCACTAATCAGTTAAGTCATATTGACTACTCCGTATGAGTCAAGAATGCACATTAACCAGCTTAATTACTCTCACTACACTAGGAAGTATGAACCGAATCTAAGATCCTGTACGATGAGCTCGAGTACGTTGTTACTGTGCTTACAGTTCTACTGACGCACCCAAAAAAAAAAATTACGTTTGAGGCTCAAATCCTCCATACAAAACTTCACTGAAATGTGGACCAGTGGTAAAGGGCTAAAAGCCATGTTCATTTAAACCCAGTTGCCTTACTGCACGTGTAAGTGACGAAGTCCAAGGATGAAGTTCAGCATTGGCCCACTGGATAAGGGGAGGTAGTTGGCACTAGTTTTTGTTGGTTTAAGCTATTTTCTTGTTCTAGTATGTGGGTAGTTTAGGCCACAAAAAGATCACAACAGGTCCACAACAATTAATGTGATCTTGTCAGCCACCAGGCCCACCAAGCATTATCATTGCCTTAAATAAAAGCCCAACAAAGAACAAAGCCACAAAAATCAAGACTTCTTCTCTATTTTCCGAAGCGAAGAGGGGAAAGAACATGTTTTCCAAGGAATTAAAGTTCATAGACTCATGGTACTTCTCTAGTACCAACCATTTCTTTCTTGCTGTATCTAACGAGGCCGCTGTAAGCTTGAGAAGTAGTAAAATAGAAGTTAAATATGATTTTCCTGATTGAGCAGGAGTGGTGCCAAAATACATAGTCTAATCTTTCCAAGCTTCCTTGCTAAGACGCCGAGAAGCAAGGCGCCTGGATGAAAGATTTGGTGTAACAGGCAATGTAGGTGTCCTGGACGCCTCCTCATCGTCCCCCCAACTGTCATCCCAACTACTGTCCCAACCACCCTTTGACCCTGTACCTGTTTTTGACACAGCTGAAACTGGTAGCTCCATGTCAACAGTTTGATACCCATTCGCCAGACCAAGCTTCTTACGTAAGCCTAACAACATGCAAGCTGATCCAAATACCAGAAATGCAGTTAGACTCAAAAATATCAGCCAGTGAGTTCTTGTCAAGCTATTGAGGTATCTGATCTTGAAACCTAGACCGGTCTCTATTCTGGAATCACGTGGAACGAAATCCCTGAAGTCAAGAGTGCAGCGACTGTCTTCTGTTGTCAAAAAGATTAAGCTGTCCCTCCCCTCATATGCTAGGGTAACTTTCACCTGCAAAATATACAGTTGTGGGTCAAACTTTACGCTTCTTTGAGAATTTTTTGTTGGAGAAGTCGATAAGTAATATGTAATGAGTGCTTTTCTCTCAAAGATGTCCTCTTACTGAACTGCAGATCACCTCAATATTATAATGAACCGATATCCACATCTAATAGAAATAAGGTATACTATTATGAACCAATTATTTGAAGAAATGACACATAGATTAGATGCTTCATTGATTATTTTCTAGTAAGAAGTAACTGTTAGCTAGAGAGAACATATTCGGAACACAAACACAATTCTTACTACTGTTCTCCTCAGAAAACTCAGAAGGCACTGAAATAAGATCACTGTAGAAAGTTTGTCAGTAACAAGAAAAGGCACAGAAAGGAACTCTCAGTAGATGTTGCACAGATCAATAAACATAAGGGTTAACACTCGGGAGTCATTTCTTTAACCACTGTTATATACTCAGTAAGACAGGTTCATGATAGTAGAAAGCACAGCTTCTACAAAGCTGTTGCACAGGCTTAGAATTTCCAAGAATTTCAGGCATGCTTCAGTGGCCATTAGTTATGAAAAAAATAATGCAACCAGTTGAATTTGCTCTATAGTGGAATATCAGTAGTCACTAGAACGAAGTGAAGAAAACTGTTGTCAGTTTCTTACAGCCAAAGATGGAAGCTCAAAAATAATCATTCCCAGTAACCACTATTAAATCATACCAAAGAGATCAACTTTATAAACATATTCGTCATATAACCTGAAGCATCTTTGTTTAGGCAATTCACTGGAATCCTGTGGAACATTCATCAGTCACCACAACAAATACAAACTGCCATCCCTTTGACAATCATTTGAAGCAATGGTCATTGTCGTCTTACCTTTTTGTCTTCTTTTTGCTGAAGTAGAACTTTTGTTTGCTCCAGCTGAACAAAGTTAGGCGCTGTAATAGTAACGCTAACAGGCCTTGATCCTTTATTCCGAATTAGAAGTGAAAGATCAGGAGAATCTGAAGATATTGAGGCTCTCAATTACAAAAGTGTGAAGAATATAAAATCACAATGGACCAGGGGCGGATCCAAGAATTTAAAATGCGGGTAGCCTAAATTTTCTACCACTTTCTACTATTTTCTACCTTTTTCTACCATTTTCTACCAAATTTTATTAAAGTGAGGGTAGCCACCCCTCGCTACTATAAGGATCCGCCCTGCAATGGTGAGCAACCTAAAGAACGAAGCAAAGGAAAAAGAAACAACAACATCAGATCCTTAATCTCAGATTGGTTTCGGGTTCGGGTCGGCTAATTAACATAAATCGTCAAAGTTATAAAAAAAAAATTCATAAAAGGAAAAGGTTTTTAAATTAAAGATAAAAAAGATACGAAAAATGAAGCTCAGCATGTCATGATGAAGCACACAAACAGAATACTGTAAATACTTTAAATGTATAATGAAAGTGAGGCAGTATCCGGTCCTGTATCAAATAGCAGAACACCTTCATAACAGATATCGCTAATATATTTCATGTAAAACATAGTTTGTATACCTCATACGAAAGATGAAGCATTTGTTCACTTATTTGGATAAGAGGAGCAACATATATTATATACGAAAGAACCTTTGTCGCTTTGTGTAGGAAAACAAGGCTCTAGCGACAGAATGTAAGCAGCAAAACAAAAGAAGGTGCAGTAGATACTAACTGAACAAAACATAATATGTGTAAACTCACATCCATTCGATGCAAGTTACTATCACGTTACGGAGCTTTCATTTTCGACCACTCTAAGGCAGGCAGCAAAGGTCACAGATGTCCAAACTCCGTTTGCTATGTATCAGGTGTTGGCAAAATGAATATGCAAAAGCTAAACTGAACCAATTCTAAGGCGCATAAGAGCAAGCGTTGCCTCAAACATATTGTATTCTTCAGCTGTCATATAATGCCTAGACATTGGATGTAACCTTCAGGTTAGTAAATTTATGGCAGCTCAAAACTTCTCCTTGTTACTTCTACGAAGCACTTTTACATTATTTAAATCATGTAAGCTATTTTCGTGTGCCTAAAGTCCTAAACCTTTATAAAATAGCACCAATCTTGTTGCGGACTGCAGTACTGGTTTCCATCAAATCTACAGTTGCCAATTAGAGTCTGGTCCACTGAATAACTAACCACTTTAACTCTGGGTGGACAACTAACTACCTACTTAGATCATTTAATGTATCAAGCATAAGTACCACCATTATTAACAATTTTGTTCATTAACTGATCCCATCCCATTGCATATCAAACAAGCAGCCACTTTTAGGAAAAAGTATTCCACTGCTAGTACTTACTCCATATCTCTAATAAAAAGGCATAAGAAAGATAGAATTTCTCTCCAAAGATAAGAAGGGTTATGCTTGAAGCCTTAAAGCAAGAATTTCACCCAAAAAGGAAATTTCTGTACATTTGCATCACACTTTAATGATTTCTCCACACATTCCCGTCCACCAGACACATCTTTATTTACCAGAGAAAGGAGATAAGTGACCACTTTAAAATGTACTACAATTGAGATAATCAGAAAACCACACTATTGCATCGAACAAATTTAGCACCACCTTCCCTACTGATAACTTGTCTTTCTAATGTGTGATTGCTCTAGATAGAGCTTTTAAGCAGCCATACAGTCAACAGAAAGGAAACATCAACTGGACATAAATAAGCAAAAACCTCATACAAAAAATTAGATGGAACTCACCATTGCCGGGAACTCGTAAACAGGCAGTCAGATTCTTCTTCTCATCAATACACATATTAGATGGATCGCATTCTTCGTCCCTCGACTTTTCCTCCTTGACGCCCATCAATGAACCAGATGATTCTTCACCACCACCCTCTACATTCATTTCTTTAGAATCAACCCCTTTTCCTAACCCTCCTATACTGCCATTCTCCTTATCTTTATCTTTCAACTCCACATCTAAACTACCCTCAGAAATTTTCTGCTTCTCACTTTCTTTAGGTTGCAATGACTCACCAGTAGCATTCCTCTTATCAAAATCATCCTGAACAATCTCTTTCGATTTTTCTACTTGCTCATCTTTCTTCACTGGAGCAACTACTACAGAACTGGTACTACCCTTTTGCTCAATTGCATTGTTGGTACTATTATCTTTACCAATTACAGAACTTTTAAGCTTCAAATCATCCTTTACCTAAATTATTAAAAAAGAATTAAACATGTCTCAATGGAACAACACGAATTATTAAAAGCGATGACTTAGTATTAGACGTGGTCGCAAATTGAGTTAAAGTAGGCACTTTTTAACACTCTAGTAAAAGTCCTCTAAGCCAAAAAAGTAACCACTTTAACACTGTCTAACTTAATTTAATTTTATACAATTATACAATACATTATAATAAAAGTAACCACTATATGCCAAAATTAGACGTTCTCATACAAGACATTCTGATGTAATAATCACATGATCATTAACTAAATCTCATCCCTTTCAGCAAAATGAGCAACTACCCAATAAGCTAATCAAATCAAGTAGAAAAAAAGCCACAAACTTTACCTGAAAATTGTCATCAGAACAGTCCACAACAAGAAGGAACAGCAAAAGAATCCCAAAAAGAATATGACCTCTCTTCAAAATACAATATGTACCCATCTACTTAAATTACATTTACAACCTGTATCATCATGCAACATTGAATTAAATGATCAGACTTTAATGTAACAAGACATAATTATAAGTACATATAGTTCCAAGTATGAGTTAAAGATATGGTTATAGTACTGACCTTGAAGCTTGCATTTTTAAGAGCTGTTTCTGAGCTTAAATGACACTGAGGCACTGAGCTTATTGCAATGAGCTAAAACATACTGTAAGCTCAGTAAATCATGAGTAGGAAGCAAAGAAGCAACTTGCCGGCTGAAAACGTGCAAACTTAAGAATTAGTGAAGCACTTGGCCCAATGGGCCAGGGCCTAATATAACAAATGGCCACATTGGTTTTGTCAATGAGGTATGAAGCCCACATCAAATGCAACCAACAGCCCAATATAGGATTTGTAATGGCTCGGAGGTGCAATTTTTTTAGGCTTGTAGGACAGTTGATGGACATGTAAGAGGTATTGCATGTTGATACTAACTGCTATGGAGTACATGTAATATCCAAAATCAAATTCTATTTTTCATATTATATTGATGCTAATTAATTGTTTTAGGTTAAATTCAATTTTTTAATGAAGCTATTTTAATGTATAACAATAAGCTCAGAAAAAATACCTTGATATAAGATTTATGTCTGTTTAGCCCTGTCTTATACCATCATACCATGTAGTGTGAGCTAGAGAAAGAGACAAATTATTTGTGACCTAAATATACTTCATGTTTATATAGTTTTATGTATTTAACCTATAGGTCGATGGTATTGATCATCCAACCATTACTATATGTTATGTACGTAACTGCATTTATAGTAAGACATATGGATGCATCATCTCGTTTGAGAGATCATATTAGAAGTTCGATGTTTTTCTAGCTACCATCATTCTACAATTTTTAGAAACACGAAGCTATACAAAATATGCCATAATATCGGTGTTTATACATATTCACCTCAAGCTGCTCTATCGTCAAAACATTACATTGATGTAATGCAATTTAATCTTTCTCTCATTTTCCGTAAAAGAAATTTACATTTTTTTGGGCTTGAAAATAAAATATATTTGCTACAGTGACATGAAAGATATTTTTCCTGTCTAAATAAGTTGATGCTTAAAAGAAACCCTTGAGTGCACCAATGAACTGAAGGCGAAATAATACTTCAATGTAGACTCGTTCTCTGGCGACATCCCAATCATTTTTGCTTTGCATATTGCTGTTTGGCATGGCTAGTTCTCTGTCACACATTGCACAGTATTTAATAAATTTATAATTGAAAAATCACAAGGCCATAGGAAAAGCTAAACCTTGCTCAATCAGACAATCAGTAGTGTTGACAAATCTGCCACATGGCGAGCCAATAGAGAGTCAACTTGCCCAACCTTTAGGGCGAAAGGAGATTTGAACAGGTTTCCCTTCTTTGCCATGCAAATTATGCACGTAAAATGCACTTTATACATATGCATTGATCAGTGTTCGTCTCTCCAACTACAAAAAGTGATCCACATGCTCAGCTGGTTGTTCATTGTTATACTCTATGATGGTATTATCATATCCCTTCAGTTAATCAATGAAGCTCCGCAACTGTATCTATGCATACTAATTAAGGAAATGCATAAAGTCAACAAGGTCTATCATGAAGTTGATTTTATGGTCTAGCCAGATTGAAGCATTATTGGGATTTTGTCAAACCGCCCATGTCGTCTTTTTTTGCATATTAGCAAGAATTATTCCTAAAAATCAGGACAACTCATCACAAGATTGAAGTTTCGAAGCATTTTAGGGGGACCCTAATGTACTGATGCGACTGCTAGGTCACTCTGAAGTCTCTTGCTAGTCGGCTCAAATATGTCCAATGTTTGACTCATTCTATACAAGCCCTCTCAATCAAATAAGTAAAAGGAGTTTATTACTAGTGATTTCAAAAATGAGATGGATGGCATTCAAGATGAAGAATGAATTGTTTGATATATATGTATACGAGATGGATTGCAGTTTGGTATTATATAAGAACTTATTAACCAAGATGAATGGTTATGTTTTTTTTTTCTTTGTCACTAGTGAGGACTGAGGGGACAATTCCAAAACGATAAGAAACTAAAAGAATTAATTAACGAGCTATGTGGCTATGTGTCGCCAAGAATGATCATTAAATCACCTTTGGGAGTTTTAAAAACAACTAGTTTCTAATATCACTAGTCTTTGGGCCCGGCGATGCTCGAGATGTTGTAAAATAAAAATTCTTAGTTTTTGGTTTTATTTTCCAATCATTAAGTTTTCTAAAAAAAAGATATACGATTTTATTTTAGTTTTCAATATAGATGATTAAATTTTTGAGAAAATCAAAGATATTATTAATGTAATAAATATGAGGTCAATTAAAATATAGTTTATCATTTATGAACAATGTTAAATGACAATTAAGATGTTCTAAATATGACTAAATAGTAAATGCATAATGACATGGCGCAATATGGTGACATGATGACGTGGCGCAATACCGTGACGATAACGCCTTTTAACAATATTGTATAAATATATAAAGCATAAAAGATTCTTTGGAAATTCACTCACTCTCCCATTTTATAATTATATTTTGATTTTTTTGCATCAAACTTTTTGTCCAAATATTGTTAATATTGAGATAAATTAAACAAATCATTTGAATCTTTGTTATACTCTGTACTATATTTATACGAATTAGTAGCTTTACGAAAGGTTAACTTTCCGTAATCATTTGTTAATACAACAAACATTCGAACCATAATCAACCAATTATACGAAGAAGGAAAATAATATTGATATGGAGCACGCCTTTAGAAGTCATTATCATATACTCTGTAGTTGGATAATTAATATTTAAAAAATATAATAAATTATCAAAAATAAAGTTTGATGATAATTAACATATGATAGTAGAATATTTTGGAAGAAAAAGAAAGATGGAAGGATATTAAAAAGATGTCAAAATACATTTCTAATATCACTCACATGTAAATGCTTAATTTGAAAAAAAAATATAAAATTGAATATTAGTAACCTGAAAAATCAAACACAAAAGTAGTATGTAGCAAAACCTCACTAAATTTAATAGAATTAATTGTTACATAATTAAGAATAGATGTTAAAATGAGATCAATATTAACTTCAAATGATTCAAATGAATGAAGAACAAACAATGATTTTGTTTTCGAGTAATAAAGTGAAAATTGCAGATTAAATAATAAATATAATATGAAGGTCGTACAAATAAAATAGTAATACACTCGTATCAGTTCATAATAAGTGATAAATCGATGCCAAAGTATGAAATAAGGATGCCTTAGAAATGGTGACCAAGTTTTGAAAGAGGATGTAAACAATATTCAATTTCTCTTATATAGACAATCTGCAAGAGTAAAAGGGAAAACCAATAGTGACATAGTAGAGGGTTTCACTGAATTCATAAATAGATAATTAGATGAGTTTAATTAGTTGACTTAAAACATGATTGAATAATGATTGTTATAGAAGTGGAAGGTCTCTAATGAAGATTATTCTCTTCGGCTTACTATCATGCATAACTTTTAATAGGAATCTCTATTTTTTTCAATTCATGGCCCTGTTAAATAGGCGTCATATGCCCTCCCTACAGAAAATCTTTGGCGTCTAAGATAAAAGTATAGACTAGATTATGAATGCATTCAATAACCCCTATTAGCAAACGAATCCACGGTACAACTACCTTCTCTAAATAAATGACTCAATAGTATAGTTTTTTTATCCTAATGACTCACAATAAAGTGCTGGTGAAGAAGTTGCAATAAGACATTTAAGTGTATGTTATAATTTGAACTCGCCAGTGGAATTATAATAGCTCTATTAGCTAAAGATAATTTATGATAGTTTTATTAGAAATGCTAAACCAAAAGTCTTGTATGAGATCGTTTAATATTCAGTTGAAATTAGACTATTTTAATTATGAATGTGGTTCCTATTTAGCTTGATGCATGTGATTTTTTTTTAATTGTATAAATAAAAAGTGACTATTTTATCTTAACTTGAAGCGAAGTTTAATTTTAAGCTAAAATTGGACTTTTTTTAATAGTTTGTACACATTACAATTCAACTTTGGAATTCAACATGACTCCAAAGGACTCTACTAGAATCCTATATCTTGTAAAACCGTTTATAGAACTCAGCTCGTACGGTTACATTAGAATTATATCCCACGCAAAATTGATTGAGGGTTTTAACCTAACGTACAATAATTATCGGTCGATTGTATTCTAGTTAATCGAAGAATGCAATGTCTTTAATTAGTCGTTCCATAGTTGATTATGTGTGGTTAGGATATGGTACACCAACTTTCACACCATTCGGAGCCGTGACTCCGGGACCCCGGACGGGGCGTGAGTTATAGCACACGAAAACGGCCCATTTTGCGTCAGTTTTCGGTGTCTGCGAAAGTGTTCCAAGAGTGACCCATCATATACCAATAAGGAGTATAGGATATGTTTGGGGCCATTGTTCATTGGTTTCGGTGGTTTTACGGCGTGTTTTCCGCTCGATACAAGCATGTGCATCATGGACGAAACCGACGATTTGAGCTATGTCAAGGCTTCTTTTTGCTGTGTTTTTTGTTCCATTAACAATTATATGTGTCTACTATGCCTCCTGCCAATTTTATTCTGTTTCCGAGCCGACATTTTTGGGACCATTTTGTTTGGGCGGACATTATAGCCCTACTAAAACGGTCTCTAGCTAAGGTTCGACCAATTTTCGACGGATCCGGAAAGTTCCAAAAATTACCAAACATGTTTATAGGGTATATTGGAGCATAATTGAAGCATATGACAATGTCATTTCTCCGTCTTGATAGTTTTATGGTGTGTTTAGCGCTCGATTCGAGCATATGCATAATGGACAAAACCGATGGTTTGGGCTATGTCTATGCTGCTTTTTTCCGTGTTTCTTGTTCCGTACTCGATTATATGTGTCTAGGGTGGATCATGCGTCCAATTTCATTTTGGGACCCGAAATGACTATTACCGTGGGTTATAGTCTACAAAAACAAGTTTTTGGGTCAATTTTTGATTTTTCAGAAAATATTCCGAAAGTGGCCTAGCATGCTCCTAGGGTATATTGGAGTATAAGTGTAGCATATGACAATGTCATTCCTTCGTCTTGATACTTTTACGGGTATTTTATCGCTCAAATCGAGCATGTGCATAATGGACAAAACCGATGGTTTGGGCTACGTCAAGGCTACTTTTTGTCAATTTTCTTGTTCCATTCACCAATATATGTGTCTAGGATGCCTCCTGCCAATTTTTGTCCATTTCCATTTCGGGGCCCGAAACGAGGTTTTTGCGTGAGTTATAGTCCACAAAAATTGGGGTTTTGGGCCGATTTTTTATTTTCCGTAAAATCGTTCGAAAGTGGCCAAACATGCCCATAGTTCTCATGGGAGTATGTTTTGGGGCATGTGGGCACGTCTAGCCTCAGTGGAACTTTTTTTCTTTGCCTTGGCTATGCATGCCTTTGTCTTTGGTGCCCCTTGGCTTTGCATATCTTGTCTTGGTTTGCCTTGTCTTCCCATGCCATGCCCTTCGCTACGCGGGTCTTTGTCTTTGGTGCACCTTGGATAGCCATGCCATGCCAAGCCTTTGCTAGACAAACAACCTCAGCGGAACTTTTTTCCTTCGCATTGGCTAGCCATACCTTTGCCTTTGATGCCCCTTAGCTTTGATGTTTTGTCTTGGTTTGCCTTGGCTACCCATGCCATGACCTTCTCCATGCATGCCTTTTTCATTGGTGCAACTTAGCTAGCCATGCCAAGCCTTAGCTAGATATATAACCTCAGGGAAACTTTTTCCCTTGGCCTCGGCTAGCAATGTCATGCCATGTCTTGGCCTCGGCTAGCAATGCCATGGCAATGTCATGCCATGCCTTGGCCTCGGCTAGCAATGCCATGGCAATGTCATGTCATGCCTTGGCCACGGCTATGTCATGCCATGCCTTGGCCACGGCTAGCAATGTCATGTCATGTATTTGCCTTGGCTAGCAATTACGAACTTGATGTAGATTTCAGAGGGTATTACACCACTCACCAGTTCTAGTACGTACCTACGGATAAGCCAACAAGGTAAAATTCGACCTATATTTAAAGTTGACTATTATCAGAAATGAGCGGGCATCAATATTGCAAAAATAGTTAATTTTTGTCGTAGTCATATTAGATTGCTTAAGATTCAACAACCATATCCTTGAGTTTCGATCTATAGGAAATGGAGTCAAAGTATGGATGCTAGGCCCATATTGCACCGTCGGAGACAACATCAACATCTCGACAACAAGACAAGTAGGGAGAGGGACCATAGTCCATAACCGTACCCATCGATCATGTAGCTTTGACAAATACGCCTTCGGCACTGTTGTTTACTTCTTTTTCTTCCTTCGTTCTCTCGTTTCCCCTATTTATGTTGGTGCTCATTCGCCAATGTACGTCGCCATAACTTCATAAAGTTTATGCCGTTAGCTTATATATTGACGAACTATGTAAGTCTGTAACATATCAGTTGTTTATTCTGAGGGAAACAGGATGGCGAGTAGTTAAAGTATATTCTAACCTTATTAACCGTTAATCTTTTCTCTCGCATTTGTTGTTGTACGTGAACTATTATAATGACAGACATTCTTAAGTGTATTTGATATAGAGGTCCCTTCACTTTTCAGACTGCATTGAGACCAAGATGGACTTGGAAATGTAAGCTCACCATCAGATTATGGTTTGAGGACTTTGATCACAAAATCTAGTGAATATGGTTGAAGTAAGTCGATTGACATGTGTTAGCTAGAGTGAACTTTGAACATATGGGTAGAGCGAAGCTATAGCTAGTTTATCGTTCCAATTTGTTGAAGATCGGTATTATGCAGTCAAATGATTAGAATATCTGAGCCAGACATTTTGTATAAAAAACGATTTCAGCCAAAGAAACTATTTCACTTCAACATAGCATATAGGTATGCGCGCATGCGACAGCTAAATTCTATCTGCATAAGCCCTAATGTCCACTACCCCCTAGTACCGGGGAGTGTGATTTAGGAGCTACCAAAGAGCTACATGGGGGAGGGAATTATCTTATTGTCACTTAATTTTTTATCTTCAAACAGTAATTACAAAAATCAAGAGATGTATACAGGCAATGTGTTTGGCAATGTGTTTTAGGCCCTGAGGGACATATGAGCTCAACTACTACAATTTTGTCTTGTCATTAAGTCATATACAACAACATATAGGTTATGTATATAAAAAGAAAAAGATATATAGGTCATGGGTTCAATTTTCATATGGATTAGGCGCAACCTTTATAAAAAAAAAGAGATATGATATTATGTATACTAACTAGTTATTTGATCACATCAGTAGATCCTAGTTTCTAAAACTTATTCTCTATAAGAACCTTATCATTAACCATAAAACATTAGGATACTTTTGATATAAGGAATGCAATCAATACTTTTGTTGTGAACTCGGTAATACTTTCTGATTTACATGATAAGTTCAAAACATACAATCATATTAGACCACCAAATAACTGATGTTTTTAATAACATCATGGTTGGTCATTCATAAATGGTATACCATGAGGTCTCTAATCCATCTCAAATTCTCAATTCTCACCCATGAGTCCATGCCCATTCATGCTCCTCCTTTTCTGATTCCTTATGACGTCATCGTGATATCACAATGACATGGCAAAATTGAGATTATTAATCAGGATAAGATGAAAGAGGAAAACGCTGCGTTTGAATATGGCTTTTTTAAAGGGGGCCTAGTAGAAGGACGCGTGGTACGAACCACTTTGTTTGGTGGGTCTCATTTTAGTTTGTTTGAGACTTGATAAGCTGATAAGCATCTGGGCCGTTTGACACCCAGGTGTATGGACCACTCCCTGCCTTAGTCGGCATTTACTGGACCATGATTTTCTGTACTGCTATGACTAATTCTCTAATGCTGCCAAATCTCAACTTTTTGAAGCTTTCTATCAATTATTGTCCTATTTGCCATAGAAGGATTAGGATGAAACTTTGATTGAGAAGTGCCATTGACGTAAATACATAGATTAATTGAAAGGTAGAATATCTTGTATAGATATTATTTTGTTGTATCTTTAATAATAATAGAAAAGACTAATTTCTCGTGAGTTTTACGGATCAAGTTGGGGTTTGCTAGACTCGATCGGTAAAATCTGACATCGATTTAAAATTCGAATAAAGTTTTGATATTCCGAGAACAAAAATGGTATTTGAACACCTTGTAAAAAGACTCGTGTAAGTAATCAAGACTCCAAAAAATGTACAACCACATGCAAATATGCAATACACATACAAATTCCCTATATATGCACCCAAAAGTCTCTTATGAGACCTTTAGATGTGCCTTTTAGGTAATTTCTTTGGCCCCCCAATTTTTTAAAAATATACAAACTTATTAAAAAGGCCTCATTCTAAAAAAAACAATAATTATTAGAAGATAAAAGGCCTCAATTTGTTGGTTTTAGGCATTGATAAGTCTTGAGTAGCCACGGACTCCATATTGAAAGTAATTAATTATGCATGCTTTATCAATGTAGTGATAACCAGCAACATGCATTCTTTTCAAAGTAAATGCGGGTTACGCCCCAACTTTCTTCTTCAGGTTTCATTGAAGGACTACACATTATGTAGGAAGCTTTCGAACCATTATAGATTAACGCAGTGCGGAGTACTCCGTATGTTCTTACAGTAATTGGTAAAAAGATTGCTTAATTAAGCTTATAAGATGAGGCTTGAGGAAGGCTAGCAGGGATCAAAGTGATTCAAAGAAAAGCTTATGACTATGACAAAATAATGAATATACTCCGTATTTAACAAGGACGGGGCTTGAGAACCCCCACGGATTGACTTTTGAGTGGTTAGGCTTCATATTCACATGGTCTAAAAGATTGGATGATTCACGAGGTTTGCCTTTGAGAGGCCCTCTTCTTTCCAAAGTTTGCCTTTACGTCTTAAATGCACTTTTATGTGAAGGGTCTACCTCATATATGAATGTGATGTTTTTGCCTTTCAGTTTTTCAGTTTTGAAGATCAGTACTGACGAACTCGTCCTAGCTACCACGGCCCTTTTTTTTTGAAGTAAATACCACGGCCCTTCTGGTCAGGCGTATGAGCATATCACATACTTATATCACAAATATGGACGAGCGTACAAGTTTGAGCTTTGTATTAGCCACTATGTGACACTATTTAGGTCCCCAGCCTAATTATTATAGTTGGTTAATAATACGCGTTCTACAAGCATAGCCTTTTTTTTTTTTTTTTGACAAAGATCAACCCAAGCATAGCCTTTAGTATAAAGTTGATATCATACATTCATATGCATCATCCACATTTTAAAGTCTACAAGGTATTCACCTATGGGGGTATATTAAAACATCGATCTAGTTCTCTTTATGGTTTTATTATATAATATAATCTGCTGAAACATGGGATAATGGTTTTGTTATATTAATTAAGGCATCTCTATTTCCTTCACTCCCTTGCTCTCTTTAAACCCTAATCTCCCATTGAAATGCTTCTCTAGGCCAGTTTGCACAATTTTTGACTATTTATGGCCCATATTTCATAAATTATGGTCATTCATAATTATGCTAGTTATGAATAATTTAGTCGTTGATTTATGTAATAGGTAATCTATCCCATTAGTGGGTTATTAACCTCTGCTCGTGGGAGTTTCATATCGTTGTTTTTATTATGGTACTTTATATGATCATACAAGAGGTTCACCGCTCGACAAAGTCAAATCAGTCTCTTCCTTCACAAAAACTATGATGGATCGATAGACCCATTTGAAAAAGATTGTATAGCTAAACAACGATATGCATGTTAGAGGGCATACAAAAGAGTCATATACTATAATTATATCTGCTTAATTAATGATCAAAAGGATTATCGGAGTTGTGTTTGTTTTGATTTGTTTGGTATGTATCCTTTTAATATCGAGATATACTGTAAATATTTGTATGAATTTTAATCAATGGAACTATTTACCTTTCAAAAAACAAATTTTAATCTTTATGGATGTGTGACCACTCATTGAAAGAAAGTTAGTGAAAAAAAAAAATGTTAAATAGTTATTTGAAGTAGATTCTAACACCAAAAGGATTGGACCATAAGTAACAGAATTATTTAATTTGTTTAAACAAGAGGACAACATTAACCATGAGCTAACAAATGAGCTTGGTTCATCATTTAAAAGAGGTCGCACAACACAACATACTTACGGGAAATGAATTTTACACTCCTTTGGTTGATTATTACACTCTCCATATGAGGGGAATTAAAAATTGCACAAATATGTGTGCTCTCAAATAAAAGAGGCTAGTGGGAGTGTAAAGATAATTTGTGGGAGTGTAAAAATCGGCAAATTCTACAATGGCTACATTAAAAATGTGGCCACCACTAAAAACAAATCTTGAACATTGATTCTTACCATTTAATCCTAACCCTTGAA
>CAAKMY010015762.1:0-11492 GCA_901111285.1 Corrigiola litoralis
ATTGACTTATGTGGACCTATGTTAGGTCAAGGTAGAAGAGGATATCAATATGTTTTAGTCATTGTGGATGATTTTTCTAGATATACTTGGACTATTTTCTTATCGACAAAGGATGAAACCTTTGATGAATTTCTTGTTCACATGAGATCTATTCAAAACAAGATTAATTTGAAATTGAAATCCTTAAGATCAAATCATGGTACTGAATTTGATGATACAAGTTTCTTAGAGTTTTGCAGAATAAATGGTATATCACATAACTTTTCAGCTCCAAAAACACCACAGTATAATGGTGTGGTAGAAAGAAAGAACAGATCACTGGAAGAAATGGCAAGATCACTGGATGATTTTTGGCCTGAAGCAGTGAGCACATCTTGCTGTATTTTAAATCGAGCTCTAATCAGACCAATGATAAAGAAGACACCATATGAGCTACTTCGAGGAAGAAAACCAAATGTAACACACCTGAGGATATTTGGAGCTCATTTCTTCCTGAAGGATATTTTGATCATTGTCCCTGTGTAGTATATTTCCACACTGAACAGAGTATTGGTACAAGAATGTTCAAGTATTTCAACATGTGGAGTAAAACTGATCAGTTTAAACATGTTGTTGCTAATGCTTGGAAGCTGGTTATTGGTGGTACTAGGATGTATAAAGTTGATAGAAAGCTGAAGATGTTGAAAGGGCCTCTCAAAGAATTGAATAGAAGTCTGTTTTTAGATGTTGAGGGGAAATTTGAAAAAACTCTGAAGGATTTGAATGAAGTTCAAGATAGTCTGAGGGCTGATTTGATAAATTCAGAACTTCATGAGTTTGAAAAAGACATTTCTCATACACTGGTGACACTGAGGGATGTTAGAATGAGTTATTTGCAGCAAAAAAGCAAGATGGCTTGACTTAAAGAGGGGGATGAAAATACTGGATATTTCACTCTATTTTGAGAGCTAGGAGAGCTGATAACAAAATCTTATGTATTCAGAATTCTGCTAGTGTTTTAGTTTCTGATCTTAAAGAGATTAAACAAGCATTTGTGGAGTATTATACTGACCTTCTTGGTTTAGATAAGAAATGCCAGAAAATTCATAAGAGAATAGTTAAGAAGCGGAAGGTTTTGACTGCAGAGCATAAGCTGGAATTACTCAGACCTGTTACTCCTGCAGAGATTAAGGATGTTATGTTCAGTATTCCTCAAGACAAAAGTCCTGGCCCTGATGGATATTCTAGTGGATTTTTCAGAGACTCTTGGGATATAGTAGGGCAGGAGATAATGGAAGCAATTGCAGATTTTTCAAGAGTGGTAAGTTACTCAAGCAGTTGAATACTACTATTCTAACTCTGATACCAAAGGTGAGCAATCCTGTTTCAGTCACTGAGTACAAGCCTACAACATGCTTCAATACCATTAACAAAGTCATTTTAAAGCTAAATTGTAACAGATCGAGTTAGCAATGTATTGCCTGATATCATAGCCCTTGAGCAATGTGCTTTTGTGAAAGGGAGGTATATTGTTGAAAATATTATGATATGTCGGAACATAGTTAAGAAATATGGTCAGAAAAAGGGTTGGCCAAAATGATTGCTTAAAGTTGATTTAAGGAAGGCCTATAATACTGTTGAGTGGAGCTTTGTTGAAGAAATGGTGAGAGCTCTGGAGTTTCCTAGTAGATTCATTTGCCATGTCATGGAATGTATTACTACTGCAACATTTTCTCTTGCTATTAATGGCCAGACATTTGGTTTCTTCAAAAGGAAAAGAGGTCTAAGACAGGGTGATCCATTATCTCCTTTTGTATTCACTTTGTGTATGGAATATTTGAGCAAGCTTTTGCACAAACTTACTGAAGAGGAGAAATTTCAGTTTCATCATCTCTGTTATGGGATAAGATTGTCTCACTTATGTTTTGCAGATTATCTGCTTTTGTTCAACATAGGGGATATTGATTCTGTCATGGTACTTATGCAAGGGTTTCAAATTTTTTCTGAGGCATCTGGGCTCAGTATGAGTAAGTTGAAATCCAATATATACATGGTAGGTGTTTATCCAGACACAACTGAGGCTTTGTTGAGATACACTGGAGTTAGTATGGGAGAATTTCCTTTTAGGTATTTGGGTGTTAATGTTTCAGCAAAAAGACTCTCAAATGCAGATTGCAATGTGCTGGTGGAAAAAATTGCTAAGAGGATTAAATCATTGGGGTCCAGGAAACTTTCATATGCAGGCTGAGCAGCTCTTATTCAATTTGTTTTGCTTAGTCTTTATAATTATTGGGCTAATGTATTTGTTCTTCCTAAGATGGTAATTAGGAAATTGGATGGAATTTGTAGGAATTTTCTATAGGAAGGAAAGGAAATCTATCATAAGGGTCCTTTGATTGCTTGGGACTCGGTGTGTAAAGATAAACAGGTAGGTGGACTTGGGGTTAAGGGAGTTCAGGAGTGGAATGTTGCTTGTGTGAGCAGATTTATTTGGTGGATTGCTGAGAAAGCTGATCATTTATGGGTCAGGTGGGTTCATCAGATTTATATGAAAGGAGAAAATTGGGATGATTATGTCCCAAATGCTCAGACAAGTTTGTACTAGAGAAAGCTGTATGTGGTTAAAGGGAAAGTTTTGAAGTTTTGTAAAGATCAGATGCTGAGGAATAAGGAATTTTCTGTTGCTAATGTTTATAGGTTTCTCAGAGGAGGAGATAATAAGGTCTGGTGGCATTCTGTAGTTTGGCAGAGACTAAATCTTCCAAAGCATTGTATGATTGCTTGGATTTTTGCTCTTAATAGACTGCAGACTAAGACTAGACTTGATAGCTTTGGGATATTGCCAGATGATATATGTGAGATGCGCAACAATGCTAGTGAGACTCAAGAACATTTGTTCTTTCAGTGTGAGTTTAGCAGAAGATGCCTGGTGGCTTTGAATTGTAGACTACATAGTTCAATTCCATAAAGGAGAGCTTTGCATTGGTGTGCCAGAAGGAGGGTTCGGTCAAGACTAAGAAAATAGATCACAACTGCATTCACTATGGCTCTGATTTACAACATATGGATGATCAGGAACAACTGTAGGAATAACTTTCAGCTTCCTAGGCCTGATTTCATTGTTAATCAGCTGGTTAGGGAAATGAAGATTAGAATTTTGTTTGTTTATAGGAGGAAATGGCCTCATAATATTGTGAGATGGTTTAATGATTTGTAAGTAGTGAATTTGGTTTATTAGCCTGAGCTTGTTCAGGTAGATTGACTAGGTTCTCGGCCAATTTTATTCTTATGAGATTGGTTGGGATTAGGGTGTATGTTAACATTTGTTTTGTTGGTATGATAAGCTTACATTTTTACCAAAAAAATAAGAACTAAAACCAAAGATTAAACAATCAAGGATTTAGTCATAAAGACCCGAAATCCTAAAACCCATACTTTGACTTATATCTCCAAAAGTCAACCTTAACTAGACTACTCAACCCTTATAACTCCAAAGTCAACTAACCCAAAATACAAGGTATTAAAATATGTACTAGTATAAAAATACAGATACTAAAACACAAAAATACTAAAATACATTTTAAAATAAAAATAATATATATTATAATTATTAATAGGAAAAATTGACAACAATAATCCGAACTATACTCGAACAAACCAAAATAATCCCACCTATGACCCTCTATACTAATAATACCAAGTATTAAGTATGTTGATTGTAATGTTACTTGCTTCGCCTACGGCGGAATCTCAGGCCATAATTTCTGACGTGGCATTTTTCTTTTGCTCTATTTCTTTGATGAATAGCTTATGTAGAAAACAAAAGAATAAAAACTACAAACACTTAGACTTGAACCTATCACCTTTAGACTAAAGAGTGAAACTTTAAACTAATGTGCCAAGTTGTACTCTTGTGAATTATTAAGGTTTTTAAGCATATATTATCCATATCTACAACTACGATTTTTCTTTTAACCACCCACCCACCACGCAACCTCCTCCCCTCCCATGTCGGCGTCGCCCCATCCCGGCCATCTTCCCCCGCCGCCGCAGCAAACCCATCATCTCCCTCACTCTTCCGCGCACAATGCCACCTTGGCGCCTTCCCCCTCCCTTTTCCCGTCAAATATCATCCCCTCCCAAATGGATCAACCACCCCCACCCACTACCCAACCCCATAACCAACAACCATTTCCAATGATTTCAAATCTCTGTCCTCGCAACCCCCTACCCTCAAAGCATCCTCCCGCGCTCGTAAATTTCGCAAACTCTCCTTACTTCCACCACCACCGTTGATCCACAGATGGGGCATTGGTGGTGGCGCTGACACCTTCGGTGGATCAGGTGTGGTGGACGTGGGGGTTAGGGGAGAGGAAGGGGTTGTGTTTGTGTCGTCGGGAGAAGGGATGTTTGGGCGATGAATATGGTGAGAAAACTGTAGGTACGGATATATACGTATGAATGCCAACTCATTCACAAAACCAACATTGGCTTGTTGGTTAGAAGTTCACTGGATTTTTCATTCGGTCACAGGTTCAAATCTTAATGGCAACAATTTTAGAAACTAAGCTCGAAAATAAACAAAATAAAAATAAAAATAAATACCATGTCATGTATTTTTGCCGAAGATTCTGTCTCCAATGAGGCTAGGACCATTGGTATCAACATACCTAATATTTGGTATTATTAGTGTATAGTTCATAGGTGGGATTATTTTGGTTTGTTTGGGCATAGTTCGGATTATTGTTATCAATTTTTCCTTATTAACATAATATAATATTAATCATAAAACAACACAACACAAATCACAAACAACAACAACACCAACTCGGCCCAAAGGCCTAGCCCAACAACCAACACAACCAACAACCCAACAACTCAACATCACCAAACCCGACAACTCAACAACCCGCACCAGCAGACCCCCGGCCCAGCGCCTGCTCTGACCAGCCAGCAGCTCCACACGGACCGGGTTAGACCCGCCAGCCCGCAGACCTGACCCGCACGCCTGGGCAGCAGCCACAAAACGCGCGCTACAACGCCTAAGCGCGTCATAACACTCCAAACCATCCCTCTCTCCCCTCTGTTACCACCATCGAACCACCACTCACCCTCACCACTGCAATCACAGCCCCACCGTGGCCCACAGCAGCCCAAACCAGCCACCACAGCCCTAGGCCGAACCAAAAACCACCCTAAAACCCTATCCTTATGTGCATGCATAACATAATCACCAACCCTAACCGTACAAACCATGAAACAACTCTAAACACTCATGCTTTAATACGAAAATCATGTTAAACAAAACCTTATACACTTATAATCATAAACACAATGATAATAAATAATTAGGCATGATCAAAAGCATAGGAAGGTGTTTCTTTAAAAACAAAACATGTTAAAATCCACACTTTAAG
This sequence comes from Corrigiola litoralis, assembly GCA_901111285.1. Classification (NCBI taxonomy): domain Eukaryota; kingdom Viridiplantae; phylum Streptophyta; class Magnoliopsida; order Caryophyllales; family Caryophyllaceae; genus Corrigiola; species Corrigiola litoralis. The sequence goes on from CAAKMY010015762.1 coordinate 5,397, forward strand.
CATGTAGGGCAATCGTAAGGTGATTAAAAGAAAGCTAGTAGATGATTAAACATGTTTGCCAAGCTTTTAGGACTCAAGAATGGAGGTAGAGTGAGGAGAAAGCAAGAGGCAACCGTAGGAAGTTCTTCCCTTCCAATATTACGTTTGATTGAGTGAGGAGAGGGAGAGTTTTTCTTTTTCTTTTCCTTTTTCTTAGAGTTGGAGGGTTGGGAGAGGGGAAGGATGGATGGGTTTGGCTCATCTTGTCCTTTCCTAGCCCAAAAGATGTTTAAAACGACAAACACAAGCCAAATGAAATCCCGATGTAAAATAAAGGTCATTTATTTTATGAAACATCGAATTAAAATACAATATAAACTTTTAAGGCTATTAAAAGTTTAAAAAAAATTAACGAGAAATCATTTGGAATTAAATACGTCAAATAACTTTAAAGCGAGGAAAACGTGCTTTAATTAAGGAAATAGCCTTTAAAACACAAACAAGCCCAATAAAATAGTGACACCAATAGACCTAAATTATTGGGGTGTCACAGTAGGAGCATGGGTTGTTTTGGGGTCATGGTCATATGGACACCCTTTGTACTAATTGGGCGAGTCTTCATGCAGACGTTCGAGATAAGATAATCGAGATAAGACTTAGTCCTTTCGTGATTGCTATGATCGCACTAGGGGTTGACGAGTGCAACCGCGGTCTTCTAAGAGCCTTTATCGAGTTTGTGTGGGATTCTACCAACACGGGCCATTTCCCTATTGGGGAATTCTTCGTGACTCCCTCATAATTTGCCTTTACTACTGGCTTGAGATTTGGAAGTACCTGGATCATACCTTCACGACGACTACATGTTTTAGAGCCTTATGTTCAGGATATTCTAGGGGTTATCACCGCAGTGTTTAGGGGTACACATATCGAGATACAGTACCTCGTTAACAGGTATACGGGGGAACAGGTACATCCACTAGCTACTTTGGAGCAGCATACTAGGTTGTTCTTACTTTTCCTCCTTACGTCTACCATCGTGAGTCCTAGAGGATATCGATATGCCACTCTTGTTCATGAGCTCATATTATGCATCCGGTCTCGTGTTGTTGACTTTGCCTATGGTGGACTTTGAAGACTTCTGGAGGTAGCCACTTACTTAAACTTTCTCCTTATTCTAACCTATTCTTATTTCACCTAATAGAGTAACTTGAGCTTATTCGAACAAGTTTGGATCTTCTCCTAGTTTCCTGGAGCTCTAGGTATTGGCACTTGTGCCGATATCTCCCCAGCTACTCTTTACTGGCACCCAGGGCGTAGGCCGGCGTTGACTAGCATCCATGTGGCACGTAGGATCTTTCGTGGTCTAATGATCCAACATGTATACATATGACCGTGTGTTACTCACTTCTTGATAAAATATGTTGTATTCTGACATTTCGTGAGTATTTTAGGTAGCTTTTCACCCTTGGAGGTTGATAGAGCATGCCCCTGGAGTTGATATTGGCACAACTCGGATTGTTTTGCATCATAGGATCCAGATGCGAGCCATGGAGGGATTCATTTGGTCTCTTGGAGGGAGGCTTCTTCGCCAGCTTGATAACCCAGCTCGATTTCCGATTCCAAAGCGTCCTCCTAGTGACGTGTATCATGTCCAGCCATCTGAGGAGCACCAGATAGGATATGATTCTTATGACTTCTTATCGATTAGCTTTGACGTGGCAGCCTACTTTGCCATAGTAGCCACTCCTCCTTATGCTCAGAGAGAGTTGCCTGAGATGATTAGAGGTCTACCTATCCGTTCTCACCAGATTGCGATTAGGGGGAGGCATCCAGATGGACATATGGATATTCCTCCTACCTAGCCCGGTCCAGAATTCGGGTTTCCCCTTGACCCACGTTTCCGATCGGTAATTGCTTCAACCTTATGGTTTTCTCATATAGTTGTTAAGTGTATTGTTTCTAAGTTCTGTTTCTGATGTAGGTCGGCATTGATACATACAGGAGGACAGCTACCCTCGCCTCATCTGCGAGGAACTTCATCTCTAGTACTTGGGGTTGGTTGAGGGGCAAGCAGAGAGCGCAAATAGTGACTACAAGTAGTGAGTTTGGGAGTGCGGTCGTTGGGCACCGTAGGCCTACTAGTGGGGTCTCGGGAGGTGATCGATCTAATGCCAGTTCAGCAGGCGCAGGAAGAGTGTTCGAGGTTGGTTCCAGTAGTCGTCCCCAGGATAAGGGGAAGAACACTAAGGCAGCAGACTCTGGTAGTGAGTCTCTTGACATCGACTTAACTCAGTCTACAGGTAGACATGCAGTCTCCATGAGGGGACAATCAGGGTCTCGACAGCCAGAATCTAGGAGCAGACAATCTGGCTCTGTGGGTGGTCCCGCTGGAGAAGAGGATTCTACCACCAGTTCTCAGGGCGGAGTGTTCTTTGACTCGGGCCACCTTAGCCATGTTAGGAGGGACGGGAGAGTGCGGGCTAGGATGGTGAAATCTTCTAGCGAGGAGTCTAGTGGTTGGAGCTAGCACGGAGTGTGTAGAGACACCGTTATGGGTTCTCCAGGTATGGGCCATCTCCATGATACTGAGGATAGCAGTAGGGTTAGAGGGACGAGCTCTAGGTCCTATGTCATAGATAAGGATATGGAGGAGGTTGAGCCCCTATCACAGCCATCACCTATTCGAGCTGTTCCTATAAGCCAGTGTTATCAATGTGATGTGGACTTGGTTTCCAGTGAGGGTAGTCATCTTACTCCCCCCAAGCATATTTCTTATGGTTTCCAGTGATGCTCATAGGCCTGGTATGAGTCATGAGTTTTCAGCCTGGTCATATAAGCCTTCCAGGTCTTCTTTTGTTGGCCCCTATTATGATGACAAAGGGTTTTTCATTTCTCCTTTCCATCCTTGTGACACTATGAGGAGGTCACGTGACGATGCTGTAGGTCCTAGCCCTCAGCCTGACGAGGGTGAGTCCTCACTTGCTGACAGAGCCGTTCACAGTTTGTTTAGTCCTCCTCCTCCATCACCTGATGGGTCTGGAGGATCCATCGCATGGTATTAGTTCTATTTACATTTCAGACTTACTGAGCCTTCATGTTGTTTAGTATGTTGTACTATTTGATCAAACTTATGTGTGTCTCACTTTATATGGTAGATATGTACCATTTGACATTTCAGACAATGTCTATGTATATTTGACCGATGTATGGCATTTGCTTGCTCTTTCCACTTTTATATTTGTCTTGTTATACTACTAATTGCAAAAATTTGTAGCAAAAATTTGTTCATTATTGTTTAGTAGGGGTGTTTAGTAGGGGTAGCCCGCTTCCCCAATCAAAAAATGATGAAGATGAGTAGCCAAAAAATTGTATGGAAGGTAAACCGCTTCCCCAAACAAAAAATAATGAAGATGATAGCCAAAAAATTGTATGGTAGGTAAACCGCTTCCCCAAACAAAAAATAATGAAAATTGAGCTTCAAAATTTTGTATGGTAGGTAAATCGCTTCCCCAAACAAAAAATAATGAAAAATGAGTTTAGTATGTAAAAATCAATTTTTTATTATGCATAACCAATATAACCAGAAATACATGTTAAGTGGAAATTATCAAAAATGGAGATACAGCGCAAAATTATCAGATTATTGGACAGAAGGTGGCAGAGTCCAAACAAGATTTGGCGTCGTCAGTCCTGGCCTGCCTAGGACTCCGCGTCGCCAGTGGCGACGCCAAATCCTAGTATGCCTAGGATTCCACAATTTGGGTAGGTTATGGACTGCTCGTCTTTTTTGCACTATAAAAGCAGACCTCCACGCATCACTTTTCATAACAATTCCACAATTTACAAAATCACAAATCCGTAGAGAGAGATGAGAGGTATCAATTTTGGCAAACTGTTAGGTAATTGGCTCAATAGGTTGAGCAAGGAGGAAAAAATGTTCCTTTCTCAATATCACATGAGTGCGTTTTTTGTCACTAAAACTGGTCAAGATCGACTATGAGCTGCTAAGGGGAGCCGTAGATGTATGGGACTCAGTTAACCATGTCTTCTATTTTGGGAGGAACAAATTATGTCCCTTGCTTGAGGATTTCAGTGCCATAATTGGTTTCCCTACCAATGCTTTATCAACTTCACTCGTGTAGCAACATGGTTTTGCTAGGGATTTCATGAAATTGCTTGGCTTGAAACCCAACAAGGTTGACAATTTCTGTTTTGGCCTTGATTGTGACTTGGTTCGCATTGTGCAAAGGTTTTCTGTGCCTTCATAGAACCTGACACAACATTAATTCCATGGTAATAGTAATATTGGCAATGCAAGTCTTATCATAATCGTGGAATATATGGAGGATGACAAAACCCTTATGCCCATGGTGAATGGTGAAACTCTGTTTGGCATAGAGCGTCCGAAACAAGCCCTTGATGATGAATTTCTTGGAAGTCTGCTTCTGTTATAGGTAACTATCTCAAACTCCTCCTTCTTCTTTTTTTAATTTTGGCACCACCAGTGGCGACGCCAATGGCGTCATCAGTGGTGACGCCGGCCCTGTGGCGTGTGTTATCAGTTTCCGCGCTTTTGATCTGTATGCTGACCTCTGATCGTGTATGGAGATCTGGATTCATGATCATTTGAAGATGGTTGAGGAGCCTCGAGAAACTGCAAAGTATAATTTTCCCAGTTTCATCATGCGATGTAGGCTGTTTCCGACCCGAAGTCGTGATGACTGGGTGGTCTGTTTTGTATCAATGGAAGCTCCCGTGATCAAGTGGATCATCCCTTGGTGGAAAATCACCTCCATGGTCTACATAGGGCCTATTCCCAACTATATGCTCCTGCCTTGGTTGAGGATGAACATGTGCATATTCCTGGTCAGGTTCATGAGACATTATTAGAGGAGATAGCGTATCCGTAATTTAGATAGCGTTCCAGAACCTCCTAAAATTATGACTCAAAACATGATGGCTCAATGGGAGAATTATTGGTTCAATTCGGCAAAGTTACCCATGCCTGTCATTCCTAAATCCATAGGTGTGACTAGGACTTACACTTGTTTGATGACCGCCGCCACCGCCGCCGAAAGAGCCTGATTTAGGGAAGATGATAGGGTCGACTTAAGATCCAAGGTTCCTGCGCCTACTGTTCCCAAAGATCTTAGAGACACTCTAGGAAAGGAGAAAGGAACATCTAATCCTAATCCTTATCCTAAGAGCAAAAATAATCCTAATCCTACTCATACTAGGAATAAGAATCCTAATCTTGATCATTAGAAAAGGTGTTACTACTTAAAACAGGAATCCTAATCCTACTCCTAGAAAGAAGGGATTGACAAGAGACCTAGGACCGAAAGTGTCTTTAGAGGTAGACTTATGAAGGATGGTAGGCCTGTTGGGCCAACCAATGTTAGGCCTAGGTCCAATGGAATTGTGATAAGGGAAGGTAGGCCCAACCCACCTAAGGAACACACCATTCCTGAAGGTAAAGGGAAAAGCTCAATGCCTCGAAAAGAGAAAAGACCTAAGAAGAATAGGAGGCCCAACTATGAAAGTGGGCTAGCATCTAGGCCCACTGTTGCTTCTGTGATTGTGCCCAAAAATGTTCCTATGACAGAGACCCCAGAGGCAGAGGTTCTAGTTTAACCATATGTGCCTATAGAAGTGGTAGTTGACCTTGTTCAAGTTGTAAGTGAACCTGAACCAGTTGACTCCATGCAAGAGGACAAGGACAAGGACCAAGGACTCGAGGAAGGAGAATTGGACAGGGATGAATGCATCCCAGCCATCGATGAACTGCTTGATGAAGAGAGAATCTTTGCTTTGATGATAGCTTAGAGGTATATGGGACTGTGGATGAGGATGAGATTGATGAAGAGGCAAGACCGATTATGCAAGTTGGAGGCCCCTATATCGAAGATATCGAGACCGAAGAAGCATTGTTTGAGCAACATGGCATTCTTTAAAGTAGAATAGGTAGAATATGTTGGTTACTACCCTCCCGACAAACCCCGATTTGTCGGGTTTTAATTACTTTAATTAAAATACTCACAAGACCTTATATATTGCATGCATGAATCAAAGCTACCAAAGCAATTAAATCACATTTAACTTACATTGGTTTGGGTG
>CAAKMY010015784.1:0-13219 GCA_901111285.1 Corrigiola litoralis
TAATGGTCTTAGGCAACAGATTACAACCTAATGCAACGATTCAGTTTAGTAATCATATAGCTGTTGCAATAGGGCTCACAATGCGTTGCATTAGACCTATTGCAACCAACCCAATTGTAACAGACCAGTTCGTTGCATTAGGCCTAATGCAACGTATTTTGAGCCCTATTGCAACGAAAAAACGCGTTGCCAATGCCCTTGAATGTAGTAGTGCTTTACCCGTAGAACTCATAAGGTTGGGTCTTTTCATATTTTTTCTAAATATTTTTCATTTTTTTCTTCCTCTCTTTGGTACACTCACCTTAAAATATAGTTTAATCCAAACCTATGATACCAAATACCCATTGAACATAATAAAAATAGTTACAAACCTCTTTTCTTACCCGCTTGTGGTCTTGTGGAGTTATGTCACTTTATTAAATATTTCTATACAACATAAATGAACATAAAAAATACACAAGAATATTTTTAAATTTTTACATAAATACATTTATAAAGTTATATATGTGCTTGATTGACCATGGCAATTATATGCAATGAGTTAACCTCAATTATTATAATAATATATCTCTAATTTATGTAATCATTAGTTCGTCCTCATAACATTAAAATGTACTTTCTTACTTCAAAAACTATTTCCTTTTTAAAGGATTTACTACGTTATTTTAATACTACCCGAACATGTCCAGAAGCAAACTAGTAGGTAAAATATCAAAAGAAAGTGTAGTCATCAAATGTATTAAACCCAAACATAAATATCTAACTATTGAGGCTTGTCAATCACTAAGTGTTGTAAAGGGAATTACATTTGGTCTTATGGTAGCAAAGAAGAATGTTTGTAGTAGAGTGGTTGTAGAGTCGACTGTCTGTCAATAATTAAAGATTAGTATTATTTAAACCTTGTCTAGCAAAGTGGATATGATGTTAGGTGACATCTAGGTTGAGAATTTGTCGTCTGATTCGTTGTATTGGTCACACACGAGTGTGTTCTCATGGTCAAGATCATTATTGGGTTACTCGTAATCCAAAGTAATCTCCTAATCTCCCAATACCTTCACCTTTTTTTTTAAGAAACCCATTACCTTCATCTTGTTAACCAATAATATGAGAGCCGTTTTTTGGATAAAAATAAAAAATTTGATTTATTAATTATTACTCCCTCTGCCCCTCGATAAGGTTCTACTTACGATTTGCACAAACTACAAGACAACACTTGCACCATTACTTTGACTATATATAAATTATTATTTTTAAACTTAAATTATGAGAAATATTTTTTTTTACTACAAATTTAGATATCTTATTTTTATTATATAATTATTTATATTTTAATGTAATGTTACAGTCAAAATTGAAAATGTTTCACTTTTTAAGTCAAATATAAAACCTTATGATGGGGCAGTGTGAGTATTTCATAATTTTGATTCTTGATTTTGTATGGTCAAAATGACCATGAGAAAAAATTGTTAATCATTTCCACACCCCTTACAATTATTAATAAAAATAGAAAAAAATATAGTAAAAAAATAATAATAACAAAACGATTGAAAAAGGAAACTAACTAGAAAAAAACAACTTTTATTACATTTTACATTACATCACAACATTCTAAGATTCCGAACCATCTGTGTCTCATCATCTACTTCTTCAATTCAATTCAACACCCATTACATCACGCAATATCTTATTTCTTTTACCAAAATAAAAACAATAACTTATTTTTATAATATAATGTTTATATTTTAATTTAATTTTATAATTAGTTTAAACATTTGACTTTTAAAGTCAAATGTAAAACCTTATTGTGAGACCGAGGGAGTAATACATACTTTTAATTTCTGATTTATTTTGGTCAAAATGACCATGATACAATAAACATTTCCACATCCCACTACAACAATAATAAAAATTGAAACCCAGAGCACTTAGATCAACTGGTAAAGGGGTTGTTCTAACTTAACCAGAGGTCCCATGTTCGAGACCTTGGGAATGCAACAATGTTAAAACTCAGAGGGAGAGCTTTGCCGCCCTAGTGGTCTTACCCGGCTCGAATCCGGATGGTGAAAACAAAAAAAAAGGAAAATTTCATAAATGATGCCCCGAGGTTAGGCCTAATTTACAACGGGTGCCCTCACATTTTTATATTACTTTTTTTGGTACCTTGAGGACACTATATAATTCACGTTTGGTGACCTCTAGCTAACACCGTAAGCTTTTCTGTCAAATTTATCATAATATCAGATTTTTTATACTTTAAAATAATTTCTAATTACCAATATTTTCTGAAAAAGAGGGTGGCGGGGGATTACTTTGGTGGAGTTTGGGTGTTGATGAGAAGATTGATACTTGTCTTTTATTTTGAAAATGATACACATGTTACATTAGAAGAAATTTGACGGACTAACTAACGGTGACCCGATCACCAAACGTGGATTATTTTGTGATCTCAGGACACCAAAAAGGTAATACAAAAATGTGAGGGCATCTGTTGTGAATTAGGCTTAACCTCGGGGCACCATCTATAAAATTTTATAAATAATAAAAATAGAAAACAAATTAAAAAAAAAACAATTGAAAAAAGGAAACTTACAAGAAAAAACAACTTTTGTTACATGACATTTACATTGCCTTATTACATCACACCATTCTAGATTGTGACCCCATCTTTGTCTCATCACCTATTACAATATCATCATCATCATCAACATCATCATAAAGTAACACATAGGGAGGTTGAGGAGGAAGAAGAGGAAGCACAATGGCGAAATCGAGCGCGGACGACGCGGAGCTGCGGCGGGCATGCGAGGCGGCAATCGAGGGGACCAAACAGAAGGTCATCATGTCGATCCGTGTCGCCAAGAGCCGCGGTGTCTGGGGCAAATCCGGCAAGTTGGGCCGCCAAATGGCCAAACCCCGTGTCCTCGCCATTTCCAGTTATTACCCCCCTCCTTCTCTCTCACTCTCGTTTCTGTTATTCGTTCATTTATTTATATATATTGATCTTGTGTTGTTTACTGCCAATTGTTTGTTATCGTAATTCCTGGCAGCTAGTCTTGGGAGAGACCGTCTACTTTTATTGTAAAAGTAGACCAAACCATGCTGGCCCAATAAAGGCATATAAATCTACCACTAATTTGGGCTTGTAGGGAGTCTAAGAAAATCTACCTAGTAAAAAGCTGGTCTACTTGTATAATAAAAATAGACGGTCATTTATAATAATTTGTGGATTTAAGGAAGGGTGTGGTGATGCTCTTTGGATTAGTTGGTTATTTTGTCGGAAGCGATATTAGGAGGTAGAGTGAAGACTTCCGAGAAATGTTTGTCCATTATGGATGGAATATAAATGATGTTACTTGAGGCGTAATTGTCTTGGTTGTGGAGAAGATGAAATTGGGTTTGCTCAAATTTTTAGAAAAGACCGTGATAAAAGTAGACAAGCTCCCCCCAAGCTAAATGAACCCAAACTTCGTGCAAGCTCCAAGCTAAATAAGAGAGATACATATATCCCTTTGTTGGACCAGCATGGCTCCATCTACTTTTATGATAGAAAATTTGGTCTCTCCCAAGACTTTATGGCTTGCTTCAAGGTGGTGGGCAGGGCTAAGTTGTTGCAAGGTTGAGATTATGGGGTACACTTGGGGAAAGGAGGGCGTGGGGGTGAAGTTGGATTGTAGCAATTAGGGGGTAAGCGTGCGTAATATAGAAGAGAACAGCCGTTGATTTGGCATATCGTGATGGTATGCTTTGGAGCTTTTAACTAACTGTTTCGAATTGAAGAAAAAGAGGGGCAAAAATTTCAGACTAAGCGCAACCTAAATCAAAGAGAAGCACCGGTCTTTTGGATTTGTGTTTGGGTTTCCGTTGTTGTTGGTTGTAAGGATTGGAGCTTGTGATCTGATTTGAAGTGGTTTTGACAGTTTTGAATGGGGTGATTGTTGTGCGTTGAGCGTGAGCTGAGATGTTGAAGATATAGGCTGATTTTTATTGGCATGATTTCTAGGGCATATTTTTCTGTGATAGTTAGCTGTAATTGTACATAATTTAGTTTCTCACGTTTGGGTAATTTGACTGTGAATAGGTCCATGTAGTCCTTGACTTTTTAGGTTTTAGGCTTTAGGTTAATGCCGGACACCCCTGCATATTTTTATGCCTCTTGGTTTTCCTTCATTATACTCTAGGCTTTGTGTTTGTCCAAGATATGTCCTGGACCTTGTACGCCTATAGTTTTTTCTTGATTAGTGTCTGGACTTTGCATTCTGAAGGACTACGCCTATTGTGTTTTCTTAATTAGCGGTCTAGGCTTTTTCATTTGTACAGGACATTCCTAGCATTTTCTACATCTATTGTGGTTTCTTTATCAGTCTGGTTGCTGTATGTGTTTTTGGTTTCTCTTACCTGGATTATTTTCTATGATGCTCCTGCTGGCGGATTAGTTGTCACTGGATTAGTGGCTCTCCCATCCGGTTATGCTTAGCACTCAAGCTGAATGTCTATGCTTCTGAAGGATGGTACTGTATTCTTCTAGAAAGCCCATTACTCTTTTCAAATCGATGTGAGAAATTCCGGCAGAGGCCATTTGAGTGTTCTATTTATTTCTCTTCATTCGGAGAATGCATGTAGGGCTGTTTTTGGAATAGGGTGAGTGCAGTACAGTAAATGATTGGTGTAGCTTCTTTGTGTGATAGAGATAAGCTATACTGGGGTATTGGGATTTGAACAAGTAAATCCTGTTTCAGCCTTTCAGGACTGCATCGTTCGTAGCAGACTGAGTAGCTTTGTGCCAAACAGTTGTTGACAAAGAATCTTTTCCATTGATGAAACAAAACTGAGACCTCTGCACATGATATTTCCCATTTAGTCTTGAGGATAAGAGCAGCTTTCTTTATTGTCGAGATGTCTGCACTGTGGAGGAGCATATGTATTCTTAGAGGATCTTGGGAAAAAAATGACAGAAGCAAAGAGAAGAATGGGTCTCAATTTTCAAATTTGCCTATTGTTGATTTGGTAGTTTATCATCAGGGACTAGTCAATAACTCTCATCATTAGTTTCATGGGCTAATTGTTCAAAAGCGGGCCTGGAATGCGATGAAACTGTGAATCCTGCGTCATCCAGGTTGGTTAGTTTATTCAGGAGACAAGTTACAGATCCGTCAAAAGCTTTTTGGTATAATGAGTTTGAAGTTAGCAGTGCCAACGGGAATAGACCTGAACTTTAGTGTTGAATTTCAGATTCGGGCAAAAGTACCAAATTACAACTATTATACTATACACCACATTCAGCAATATAGAGTTACATATTCACCAAAAATAAATATATTTTACATAATCATCTAGTATAATGTACATAACATGATTTACTAATTTTACCTACCATAACGTACATATTAACCAATTATAAAGTATATATATATATATATTCATTAACTAATATAACTTATATATTCACCAACTATAGTACAAAACTTCACCAATTATACTATGTGTATTTATTTCAGTGCATGGAGCATCATGCTAAGGTATAGAATATAGTTTGTGCCAAATTAGAGCTGGAATCCTGAAGATTGGTTGACGGTTCTTTAGGGTGTTTTCTGCTCATGGCGATGCCGACTTATTTTTTAAAATTTGAGTTTAATTTCCTAAGCATCAGCAGAATTTACCGAAGTTCAATATAGTTTCATAATATTCCCATGTTATATGTGTTTCCTATATATTGTCTCTGAAGGACCTCTCGCATCCTACACTGGTTGAACTGTTTTGATTAGCGCTTCTTCTATTCCTTATCATTTAAGGATTTGTTACTATTCCTACTCTTTCTTCGGGATATGACAAGTAGAACTCACTCTTAGCCCTGTCTGTCGTATGTTCTTCTTCACTAACGGAATTTCGGATGTGCAACCAATGTATTGAACCAGCAGTTGGGCAGTTGCTTGATTGGCGTTGTGCCTTTTACAGGGCCTTACTCATTATCATCAATACTTTGTTCCCCGTCTTCTATCATTCGTACTCTGTGATCTTTGTATCTTTAATTCTGTCAACCCACACTTGTGCAGTAAAACAGAAGGCTCAGAGGACAAAAGCTTTCCTTCGCGTTATGAAATATTCTAATGGAGGTGTTCTAGAGGTAATGTTTCTCTCTATTACAATTTTTATACCTCTAATGCTACTTCAAATTATACTTAAAAAGGTTTATTCAGCTTAAAATCTAATTCCCGTTGTATGGTTAGATATGATCAAGAAAAATATTCTCTGGGTGCTATAATATTTGCAATTGGTGGCAAAATTGTGCTAATAAGGTTGAATAATTAATTACAGTATGTATTAAGGTGCACTTGTAATTGATGAATTCTTGGTTTGGGTGGGTAGATTTGGGTTTGTATGCTTTTGATCTTGTTGAATTAGGTTTGTTCTACACTTGTCTTGATTGTTTTGCTATTGCGATTGAAGCCAGCAAAAATATACAAGCTGAAACATCTCTCAAAGGTGGAGGTTAATTCCAACGATCCCAGTGGATGCACATTCACCCTGGTACTGCAAATCTTCTATTTTTTGAACCTATGGGGAAAATTATGTATTTCTTTCTAGATTTTGTAACCTTAGGTATCTTATTATTTTTTAATACTTTTTAAAATGTCCTGACCATCTTCCTACTCTTACTATTAGGGTTTCGACAACCTGAGAAATCAAACAGTTGCTCCTCCGCAGTGGACCATGCGGAACACTGATGACAGGTATCATCTATATACTCCATGCTCTCCCTAGATTGGGGTCATTGTTTGACATCTGAGGCATCTAATTGTCTATGCAGAAATCGGCTCTTACTTTGTATATTAAATGTCTGCAAAGACATGCTTGGTCGCCTTCCAAAAGTTGTTGGAATAGATATTGTTGAAATGGCTCTGTGGGCGAAGGTATGGATGGCTTTAGCATAGTGCTTTTAGTTTCACATCAATGCAATTTATGTCTAGTTTGTATTTTCGAGTTAAAAAGGCATTATCTATTTGTGGAACATGATTTATTATTTCATCAATGCTGTGTGCTTTTCCTTCTATGCCCTCCTTTATTTTGGTCAGTTGTACACTAAGCTGTCTGTAGTGAAGATGACATGACTTTTGCTAGAAGTGCTCTTGGTCGATATAGTATATCATATTAACGATTTCATGCAAGCATTTCTGACATAATATACATTCACCCCCTCACTATCCTCCTTTTCCTTCCTCAACTTCGATAAGATAGGGACATTTATTTGGGCAATTGGTTTTGGTAAGACTAATCTTAATGATCTCCTTTAATTAGAGCTGACAGGTTTTAGTGGTCTATGTGGAAGGAGAGGAGTTCTAGGATATTTGAAGGAAATCAGTGTTCTCGTGAGGAAGTGAAGTCATCCTTTTCTAGGCTGCTGTATAGTTGGAGTTTAGCTTTACATCGGCATTTGTGTCATTTTTCCTTTGTGGATAAACTTAGTATGTGTTTGACCTAGCTTTTGGAGGTGTTTGTAACCCAAAAATTGTAGCTAGGTTCTTTTTCAAAAACTCAAAATGGTTTTTGAAAAACCCAGAAAACACTTTTTTTTACCCCTAAAACAGAAGTACCAAATTGGTGCTTCTGTTTTTGTTTATTCCAAAAACTATTCTCCAAATGAGGTACATCTTTTAATTTGTTCCAATATCCCATAAATACATTATATCATTCTCCAAATGAGATTTTTTTTTTGTATTTGTTCCAAAAATTATTGTTTAGAAGTAGTTTGGCCAAACACTTTTATACACTAAACTAGGCCAAACTCGAAAAAGTTTATTTTTTAGATAAACTACTTTTGAGAAACAAAAACAGTTCTATAAAAACTAGGCCAAACATATGCTTATTTATGTTAGCTTATGGGTTTGAGGTTTATTTGTACTCGCCTTCTTTTTAATAAGGCTTATTGCCCTTCTTTTGTATATGGGTGTCACCCCCTTGTTGTCTCATTTATATATTCATAGTTACATATCAAAAACAAAAAAACCAGCTGTTAAGGTTATTTCAAATTATTGAGTAAATATAGTTACAACAAACCAATCACCACAGACCTCCCCGTTCATTTATATCTAAACACCTCGCAATTCACAATGTTTGGACATCTACCCTCCCTCCACCCCCCCAAATATAGATGTCAAACTAGGTAATACCACTGTTACCCGGTTCGGGGTTCGGTGCCCCGAACTTCGTACTGGATCGCTCGAACCGGAACGGGGTTCGAACGCGAACCGGAACGGTGCAGAGAGCGAACCGGAACGGCGAAAGGAGCGAACCAGGTAAAGAGAAAAGGAAGAAGGCGAGAGAGAGAGAATAGAAAAAGGCTGAGAAAGGCCCACGATCTAGCTTCCTCTGACGGTGATCCACGGCGGACATGTCTCCGATAAGGCCGTCGTCGTCTTCTCAGAGTTGCTGTTTCTGATTCTACTCTTTCTGATTCTCTCTCTGTTTTGTTTGCGGCACACATTGGTTGTTATTAGGGTTTTTAAGTGGTTGGGCTAAGTCATCACTTGGGCCTTTTTGTTAAGAAGTTCTGAGACTACTTTCATTAAATATGGGCCATTGGGATATACGGGCTAAAAGCTTTATAGGAGTTCTGGGTCTATTTGTTTGACCTCTTCAATTTATGTTCTCTTCTTTTGGGCCATCAAAATATTACTCATCATACAAACACATAAAAAACCTGATCCACTAATGCAATCTAAACAACTGTTTTATTTTAAAAATCAATTGTTTTCCTAAAAATAAAATATAAACCAATAATTTTTTTCTTTTTTTTTTATATACAAGCAAACCGATCGAACCGGGTTCACTCTAGGCAGCGAATTTCGAACCCGATCCCGTTCCTCGAACCGAATTGAACTCCGAACCGTGCGATTGGGGGTAATACTATCAAGTAACTATCCACCACTATGAAAAATCAACTATGCCAAAGGGGAAGCGAAATATTCTTATAGCAGCTACAAGCTATGCTTATACATCATTTTCAAAGGGTTAAATAGGTAGCCTTATTTTAGTGCATGCATTGGAAGCAGTAAAACCTGCTTTCATTCATTTCTCTGTAAACTTGGGGAATTATCCAGAAGAAGGTGGGTTTGGACCTGACTATTAGTTTGAATACCCTTGCATTTTCAATTTCGGAGAATCGGGGCCCACAAATTTGTTTTCATGTGTTCCAGTATGTGCATTTCTACACCCTGCTTTTGTGTCTTTGACTTACTCACTCTATGAGCATGTGGATTTCTGTCTTTTTGCACTTACAACTCGTAGCTCTTACATGCACATGCCTCTTGTGGAAAATCCCGGTTGTCTTTGAGACTAAATCATGATTAGTGTCTAGCCGTGAGTGACTGCATTTTAAGCATCGGATTCTGTTTTCCACCATGTTTGTATAATGACAGCTGGTGCTGGTCCCTTTCTGGTTTTTGAGAAGTCAGCTTCCCGCTTCCCCAGCCTTTATAGAAAGCTGAAGCTTCACGAGAATTGGGTGATCACCACATCTAGTTATGGTCTTAGCCTCCCTAGGCACCCATGCATAGCCCTCTAGAAACTGCTTACTTGATTAAGAGACTGCAAGCCAAGGCCGAAAAGAGAAGAAGCCAAAATCTTACAACGTTTGATAGGTTTGTGTAAATTCATGCCCAATTCAGTTTTTTCTTTCTTTTTGTGTGTGTTTATATTTTCAATTGTTGGTACCCCAAGTCTTAAATTTATTGCACTTTTTTTGCTACAAAATTTGTCATCTAATTGTCTCTGGAGTTGCTGGTGCGGGTTGCTTGATGTGTATCTGCTTGGTCTTGTGTGTGGTTGGTAAGTAACAACATCACATGGTATGTTGAAAGAACTAAATTGAATGCTCTTTCTGCTCAATGCACTCCAGGAGAATACTCCGACTACTACTAATACTACTACCACCACTACTACCAATGAGGTGAATTCAGAAGATGGGCCTGATTCTACTACAATGGCCGAAAAGGAACTGAAGGTTTCTGTTGAGAAGGATCTCGTATCGCAAACGCAAGCTGAGGAAGAGGATATGGAAGCTCTTCTAAGCACGTATGCATTCTTCTGTTCACTATTTGCGGGTGGTCTTTTTCACACTACATTATGTGTCTACACACTTAGGTGTTGTCCCTTCAGTTTTATTCACTAATTTGTTGAAATACTCGCTAAAAGCTTCTTTGTGCTGGAGGAAATTTCTGTAAGCAAACCTTTTCCAGAGACGAGCTGTTGTTGCGTTTATCTTGTGAGTTCTGATCAGGAGGAACTCCCATGTGACGAACCTTTTACCCTCATGTGGAATTTTCTGGGGATAGACAGCTTTCACTTGGAAGGCCCTTTTATGGCTGAACTATGCCTTCGTTTCTATTTTGGATTTATAGCTGGTAGAGAACTGTGGTGTTTAACGGTGGAAGGCAGACCTATCAGGGATTTTGAGCTGCAAGTCATTTCTCGTCTTCTGACAGGATGACATCTACCCTTGTTAGGCTGTTTAAGATCCGGTCCGGACCGGAAAAATGAGCGGACCGAGTTTATTTACCAAGTTCGTTATACCTAGGCCCCCCCCTCAAATTAGGTCAATTAAGATAGAGCTACACAGGAATATATATAAAAAGAACTTCTTTGTTATGTGTTAGCTTTATTTACCAAGTTTGTGATACCTAGGCCCCCCCAAACCCTGACCCTGACCCGATTTTGGCTTGAACACATTAAATTAGTATGACCCTTTACTGAAAATGACTTGCCAAAAATGACCCCGAAGTTAGTTCGACCTGGTGGTGACTTAATCAAATCGATCGATTTGTAATGACCCAACCTTGCATGACCCTTTTTTTAAGTATAAATTTTGATGTTAAACTTTTTAGTTTACTTTTCCATGTCATGTCAGTAATCTGTTATCTTGAACGATTATTATTGAACCTTTTTTTGTTTTGTTTTTATTGTACGTGAAAAGTTCAAAGAGAGGAAAAGAGTTGGAATTATTACATAAAGGGGAAAAAATTACAATCGGTATATATGTCCTGTGTAGCTCTATCTTAATTGACCTAATTTGACAATACATGTTCAAACATTGATCGGTCTAAACCAAAACTCTGTTGTTTAAACCAAAGCAATGAAGACCTCAAAGTCTGTAATTCGGGCGGACTGCGTGGAGTCTGCTATAATTGACCTAATTTTAATGACTCCACGCAATCCGCCCAAATTAAAGTAGTCCCGAACCCGGACTGACCTAACTGACCCAAATTTGACCCAAAACAACTCGAGCCGAATATACGGGAACCTGATCCGAATGACCCGTTAGCCATGTTTAAATTTCCACATTTCCACCTAATAAATTCTTATAGATAAAGAAACTTAACAAGTTTTGCCCCTTGGAAATAATTAAAAGGTCCACTAACCTAATTTGCTCTTAATCTATTTTCGAAATGTAGTTATGTCATGGGCATCGGTGAGGCAGAAGCTTTTTCTGAAAGGTTAAAGCGTGAACTTCAGGCTTTGGAAGCGGCAAATGTGCATGCTATTTTGGAAACAGAACCCTTGGTTGAGGAGGTAATCTCTAACGTGCTAATGTCATTATTGATATTCTGTCTTTGAGAAATTGAGTGCTGACTATATTGTAACCAATAACCATTCTATTATGCTTTTACTATTGACTAAATAGGTAAACTTCTCCTGAATGCCCAAAGAAGCTTTTTGTAATTTTCTGCTTGAGTCATGAAATGATTTTTAGTTTTAAATCCGTTGGCTGCCAATGTTACATAATTTGCAGTACGCACCCATACACGGAATGAATTCAGGAGCATAATTTGCCTTGTGTGTGAAGATAATTAGGATAGTTACCAATCGAATTCCGAACTGGATGCGCTGGGCCGCTTGATCTAAAATGAAACTTGATTAAGGGAGCCGGGGGTGGGGGGAGCGAATTGTATAATACTGTTGGCTGCATGCAATGAAAGATAAATTTGATGCTTTTTTAATTTTATAATATAGAAGAGACTTCCCTGCAAAAGATGATGTTGAAGGTGGTCAAGCTGTCCTCTCAACGGACCGAGAAAAATTGTAACTACTAAAAATTCAACTTCTTGCTTTTTTCAGTGCATGTGGGCGTTTTACTGAGTATAATCTGACGAAAGATATTTCTAGCATTACAAGTAGATGTCATTGACTGCCTCACTTAGAAATTATTAGCGTCCAATATAATTATCCTTGAATCTTTTGACAATACTTGACTTATTTAATTAGCCTTTTTTTTCTTTTGGTGTGAAGTTAATTAGCCTTTCTTTGGATGAGCAAACCATGAACTAGCTTATCTAAGTAGCATCTCTCTTGGGTGCCAATATATTAAAATCCATTTATTGGCCCCTTTCAACGAATTAATCTGAAACTTACACTTGCAAAGATTATGGCTAGTTACACCAGTATGTGATAAAATTGCATCTAAATACTATAGGGTGGCTTTTACTGCTGCGAGTCTGCAACTGATTACATGAACTAAGCTATAACCATATAGACAAGGCTCCCAAGGATATTTTGTGAATTGTGAAAAGATACTTCGTTTATTTCGTAGTTTAGCTTACTAATTTAAGCTCTTATGCAGGTATTGAAAGGGTTTGATAATGCTTTGAACTGTGTGGATGATATGGATGAGTGGCTGGGGATATTCAATGTGAAACTCCGACACATGAGAGAAGA
This sequence comes from Corrigiola litoralis, assembly GCA_901111285.1. NCBI lineage: Eukaryota > Viridiplantae > Streptophyta > Magnoliopsida > Caryophyllales > Caryophyllaceae > Corrigiola > Corrigiola litoralis. The sequence continues at coordinate 12,706 of CAAKMY010015784.1, forward strand.
CATTGAGTCGGTAGGTTGACGTGATTTGGGTCTCTTTTGAGGTTTATACAATTAAGTACATTCATCTACTTCGAGAGCTTTCCTATTTTCTTTTTTATATATATGTGTTGCCTTGGTTGTCTTTGTTCTTGATATTCCATACTGCAGAAACTAAGAGTCTTCCCCTTGGTAATTTTCACCAGCTGCAGGCTTCCCTGTTTTAATCCCAGAAAGATTCTAATAATCCCCATCCCACTTTGCTAGAGATAATTAGAATTTAGGAGTTTTCCATAACTGGTGGTTTTTTGAAATTCACACAGTGACCCCAAGTCTTAACGTAATTCGATTTGGTGCCTGTCACTAGCACCGTCAGCTTTTCTGTCAAATTTTTGTTAATAAAACACATTTTTATTTTATATAAAATTCTAACTACTAATCTTCCCATAATCCCATACTCCCAAATCCCACCAAAAAAAGAACCCCAACCTCCATCTATACCAGTCCACCACCCACCCCACCCACCCCACACCCACCT
>CAAKMY010015949.1:0-12671 GCA_901111285.1 Corrigiola litoralis
ATGGCCCTCAAACGGACACCCGAGCGCAAAGTTATGGCATTTCAAAGTTTTTACTCATTATCTTGCAATCGGCTTATCCGATTACCGATCCGCTTTCGCGGTTGGTTTCGTTTTTACATATACATAGTATGGTTCTATTTTTAGAAAAAACAAACATGGGAACATATACATGAGTGAGATAGATCGCGCTTGCATAGAGAATCACGTTAATGGTAAAGACTGTGCTTTCATAGGAGGACGTGAGTGATAATGTGCCACAATGGAATAATAGGTGAACACATACATGGGTGAAAACTTTTAAGCTCCTTTTAATATAAGCTATGTTGTCTTCCTATGCTTTGTAAGTCCTTTTTAACAATGGTTTTATAAAGGCTTCATGCAATTTTCATCAAGGATATTAGCTCAAGTGGTAGAGCAATATGCTAATATGCTAATATGCTAATATGCTAATATGCACAAAGGTGTGGGTTCAAATCCCATATAGCCTAGATAATTATGTAGATTGTGTACTATAAGTTGAATTGTACGCTAGATACAGAGGACCCAATTCTTTGATCAAAGTGCAAAATATGTTAAACCTACCATATGTTGCCACCTTTATGACCAATCTTCTATCATATTATCATGGACTTAACTTAAACTTAGAGACTGGATTGTAGTCTCTATTAGACAAAATAGGCTTAACATTCAAAAATCCAACTCTCTCCTGGTTGTTGAGTTTATCTTTCAATCCTTGAAGGGGCATCTCCTAAGTATTGGTATCCTTTTGCTTCTCACCATCTTGGTTTCTATTTTAGCATGCCAAGCTTGTCACACTAGAAACTTATCAAATTGACAATAAACTGCTTATCAAAAAGGAATTGACATGTTGGTAAACCTTTCTCTTGCCCTTCCTTAGTATCAAACCTATAAACACATACCATTGACAAGCACATAAACACTCTTTAGTGACTTCATCTTCTTTATCCTCATTAACATATGTAGTTCATTAAGATAAATATATCATTTTCTTTGCTCTTATCATTGCAATCTTCTTATCCGGTTAGCTATCCACTTTCGCGGTTGGTTTCCTATTTACATTTACATACTAGCAAACATTATCCGACAAATTTGTAGCCATTTTACGTTATGTCAACTAATATACATAGAATGGCCATTCTACGTCATGTTAAGTATGATCATGTTTGATACCAAATAATTCTATGAGTGACCATTGTAAGTTAGGTTGACACTTTAGAATTGTTCGTAGACAAGTCATCATGTGCTATTCTCTGAGACCAACCAAGGTTTGCAAATACGTTTACACTATGAGAATGAGAGTGACGCGTGAAGTGAGATAGCTTGTATTGGGAAGCACATGATATATACTGTAATGTGAAGTCGTGTCCTTTTAGATTGACTTCTAAACTTATCTCACACATTAGTGACTTCTAAATGACCGTCACGAGTTTGCGTTTGCTTTTGAATCACTCAAAATGTACATTACGGACCGTACGACTCTTGGTTTGACAATGGAACCTTTGTGTATTACATACCCCGCCACAACAAGGAGGAGCCAAATCGCCATGAAACCAACTGGGGTGTACATTGACCATCTATATACACATGATGTGATTTGACAAAGAAAGAGTTCATCTTCAAGTACTATTCAGCTACTAAGTCTTTTGCAATACCATGGGTACACCGAAGAGGACTTGAAGAAGGCCTTTCTTGAGTAGCAACATTAAGCAACAAAATTGTGAGTCGCTTTACGAACATCGAGAGCAATCCAATTAGTTTCTAGCTATTCATGATATGTTGAGGTGCCATTGTTTCCAAGACACCTGAAGATGTTATGAAATTAGTTGAAAGTTCTCGAAATATGGACACATAGCCACAACACTTAAGATGCATTCTTGGTTGCATCCAATAAATCTAAGCCAAAGAATGTATGAGAGATATATTCTTCGATCAAGCATCTTATAGGTTCAAGATGTTGCTCAAGATCAAGTTAATGTATGACCCGCCAAAAAACAATATGACCCTTACTCCAATACATATAATGCGGGGTGGAAGGATTTCAGCATGATTTCACCAATATCGCCAGCAGTTCGTGCCTAGACAACAAGAGTAACCTGAAGGTTATGGTTCTAGTCTTGAAGACACTGTTAAATCACTTGCATCTAGTTTTCAGACTATGAACCATACTATGAAGACCCAAGTTAGCCAGATCTTCAGCATTAAGTAAGCTTAAGGCAAGAGACTCAACGAAATTGCCTTTTGAGAAAAACTCTTCACAAGAGCACTGTAGGATACTCGCAAATTGCAAAAATGTCTCCCTATATATGATAAAAAATTTAAATAAATGTGTACTAACAAAAGAAATTAAACAAAAGATAAAGTTAGTGAACATGTATCTGCTGCTTTTCAAATTAAATTACATAAGAAGTATGGTGCATGTTTACTAATCCTTGTACTCTTGGTGATGCAAAATTAGAGGGAGGTAGGCCAGATTTAGGAGTATCTATTAATGTGCCGATACACTTGGACCTTTGCATGAAACTGGTGTTGTAGTCTAGTTGCATGAAATTGACACGAACTCCTACCTCCAAGATATTAATACAGAGCTCATAGCAAAAGACTCATGCCACACCATTGCCATACACACATACACCTAACTGGAAGCTTCTTACCCTCTAGTGTTCTTACACAATACAACTACTTTGACCTTTATCTTCGCTTTACAAGCTTTGGGCAAAGTGCGGGCTTCCAATGCCCTCCTCCTCAAACAATATTATGCGAAACATATAGGCGCATTCATCGGGGATCACCATACATCACACCTTCTGCACGAGGTACCTCGTTCCGAATTTTTGTGAGATCCTCGCATCCCTTAAACATGAGTTAGCCTCATTTCTCCCACATTGCTCTCGTACATTGTTCCTCAGAAATCGTACCCGAGTTTTCCTCGTTCCAAATTTTTGCGAGACGATCTTGCTTCCTTTTCACGAGTTTACCTCGTTTATGCACGAGTTTATCCGTTCTCCCCAGTCGAGTTTGCCTCACTATGTGCACGAGTCTACATCATCCTTCACCATAAAGTTCATCTCACTATCTCACACACTTATCTCATCATGAGATCCCATACATACCTTTATAGTGTAAGAGTCTTCCTCGTCCCGTCATTTTACCAACTCACATTTATGCTTATGTGTGTTTTTTCCAAAAATCTATAAGGGTCATGATGAGATAAGTGTGTCATTTTAAAAAGGCCCCAAAGGTCAATTCTTTGGTCATCATACCTTATTTTCATAAGGCACTAAGAGTTAATATTTTGGTCAAAAATTTGCATAATGCCCCAAAGGTCAACTCTTTGGTCAACTATCTTATTTTCGAAAGGCACCAACAGTCAACCCCTTGGTCAATGACCCTATTTTGGTCAACTATCTCTATAGGCTCAAAAGGTCGCCACTTTGATCATTTTATTAAAGGCTCCAAATAACAAAAATTCTAGTCATTCTATCAAAGGCTCCAAATAACAGAGTCCTGATAGGATGCGTCACCAGGGCTGACGCAGCTTTGCACGTCTCCTCATGATGCAATCCACTCCCACTTCTGCTTCCTTATGCGCGTCCTTCAGTCTACAAATATGCCTTTCCCCCCAACAAAATACGAAAAAGGGTCCGCAATATTACTGATTTAGAGTCCACTATCGCTCTCTAACATCTCTCTAAGTAACAAATTTTCATATTTGCAAGACTAATTATAAGGCATAACAAGGCATTGTATGAGAACACAAGCACTCTCATGCATAACTAGTTGACCTCTTGAATCCATAAGCATATAACTTAAACTAAGTGAGTACATTACTCATCATAACAAAAGATCATTCTACATCGCTTTCTGTAAGGAGACCACGTGCGCCTAGGCGAATATTACCGTATGTCTCCTGAAGGCCCCATTTCATCAATTTACATGTCTTAAATGTATTGTCTTTCCGTTGTATACACTAGATATGAAAACATTGCATGCTTAAAAACTGGTCACTTAGCTATTACGTGTTAAAATATATTAGATCTGAATATTAGGGTGTTTACATAACAACTACATGTTATATTTGCATGCTTGATCGACATTAAACAACAATGAAAAGCTACTAGTAAAGGACAATGCAACTAGTGACACGGTAACCTTGTCGATGCCCTATCTGAATAATTTTACTTCCAAATCTGAATCTTTGGTACGCTTTACCATAGGAGTCATCCATGAGATGCTCGGTTCGCGGTAGCACGCTTACAACGCATATCTACATCTCATGTACCCTCTTGGGTCGTAGGCTAGATTGGAAAGGAACACGGTTTTTGAGGCACCACAAGCTTTCGGTGAAGACTCCATCACAGTGAACAGAGCCAAGGGCAGCAAAGACACCGCCTTTCTCTGCCCTTTCGTTACCCATAGTGACGCAAGCCTGACTAGCAACAGCCTAACTTTTGGCTTCCAAGCTTCTATTTTCATCCAGGTCATCCAAGCTTCTATTTTCGCAACCTGACAAATCCTGGCATACGAGCTTTCCAGAATTCTAAAGAACCAGTCTCGAGGCCCCTAGCCTCGCCGGATCCCTCCCCTAAGTTTTGGTTCTCGTGCGTACCCTAATCTTATACATAAAAAAAGAAAGGACGGGTCCGTGCACTCACAATGGCGACTCCGCTAGGTACTTTCTTTTGATGTGAACATAGTAAAAATCTGATTTTTATTGTTTTTATGTCATTATTCATGGATCACAATATCATAACATTCATTTCATAAACCCTCGTTTAGGACGAGATGGTTTCTAAGTTACCCTAGTTGACTAAGCACCTTTCGAGATGGAACCGCTTACTCATTATGGCCCCTAGCCTAAGATGAGCATAGAGGACAACCTCTCACCCAATGATTTGGTCCGTCATGAAAAGCCTGGGAGTACTTTTTTACCTACAGTCTTTTCCGAAAGCATTACGAGCAATCTTACATCATTGTTGTCCAAAGACAACACCACAAAATAATCCAAACTATAGTAAAATTTAGATCCAATGCTATAGGCATAATCATACATTTGCATTTATGTGCTTAGTTGTCTTATATGTCTTTTTGTAACGTGACAAAACCAGACAATACGTAATGTAACATGACCAAAATTGACCAAAATAGACTTAACAAAGTGCAAACAAAACGTGCAGACAAGCGACTTGTGTCGCCCATAGTGACGCAAGTCACCCCTTTTGCGTCGTGCATAGTGACGCAAAGGGCAGTCCCTCTTCAAGTTGATTTTTACCTTTGTGCACCCGTACGAATTTTGACCTGTTTTCACAAAATTTTGCCAAAGTTCGATTTTCCGCAAAACCAGATTTCTTTAGTGTTAAAGAAACTAAAATTGTTTTCAGAAAACTGTGTGTTTTTCTTTAGATGTACGAAATCAAATGGTCACACCAACTTTCTAAATCTGTCCAAAATAGTCAGTCAAATTTAGGATTTTTGCAAAACCAGATTTCTTTAGTGCTAAGGAAGTCCAAACTATTTTGACAAACAACGTATTTCCCTTTAGAAGTCTTATATGGAAAATTTAGCTTGTCACCTCAAGTTGTCTAAACTTGGTTAAACCTTTGTGTCCAAAAATGTCAATCTTCAGTCATTGGTTATACATGCATATGTGCGTTCCCCTATGTGCAAAACGTTTTGACTACATATTCAAAATTTTCACCTAAATATTTCTTTAGTGTTAAGGAGGCCAATACTGTTTTCAGAAAACGACGTGTTTCCCTTTAAAAGTTTTCATGTGCATATTCTTCTTATGTGTCTCAAAACTCATTTTCCATCCATGGAAAGGCTTATATCATCACATATGCGTTTTACCATGCATGTGATCCATCCTCATATCATGCCTCAATGCGTAGGCATTCCCTCATCCATGTGTTTCCTCATGCATACACATAGCCTATCATTCATGTGCTTCTCTTTGCAAGTATTTCATACTTCATTGTATGCCTCACCATGTGGGCATTCCCATCATATGTGCATCCCCATGCAAACACTTCATCGCATGTCTCACCATGTAGACATTCTCATTATTACGTGCTTCCCTATGCAAGCATTTCCTCTTGCTATTACATATACCAATACATGACTACCTTGATATCTTGGTGTGTCCATATGTGCTCTAGTCCGTCCTGGTTGCTTAACATTTCTCCCAAAACGTTTTGAAACTTCTAAAAATGTTTTATGAATTTTTGCCCTTCAGAATTACTATTTCTAAGTTTGACCTTATGAATCACATTTAAACGTTTCCTACCACATTGGTGCAACAAGTCACTATCCTAGTGCGCACAAACGTGGCAATTCCATAACCATCTACCAAGTGTCTCGTTCAATTCCTACTAAGCATCATCATGCAGTCGTTGGTGCACAAATTGAGTAACTGTAAAAAAATATTGATGCACGCCTAGTCGCAATTGAAACCAAGGCAAAAGCGGATCACAATATATTCCTCCTCCAATCCTATTATGAGCAAAATTAAGTAACTGTAAAAAATATTGCGTCAATCAACTTAGGGGGATCATACTTTGATATCAAGACTAAATCCCTCGACATTTGGTGCAAACTCCCTAAAAAGTTCAAACATGACGGGTTACTTAAGTTCAAAGGGTCTGAAAACTCATACATCATTTGATGAACTTTCTCGACTCTATGAAGATCAAAGCAGTAAAACCCGAGCTATACACTTATGTGTTCTTTATGTCATTGGACACCATACCCTTACAATGGTTCTACTCACTTGGCAAGAAACTCATCCAAACTTGGGAAGAGTTATCTCATGAGTTCATCAAACAATATTCAGAAAATGTTGACACTCAGGTCACCAGAAGAACTCTTGAAGTTCTACATGTTTCCTTCAAACATGGCGCGAAAAAGCCGACGAAATGATCATCAAGCCCACATAAACTGAACAAGTGCAAATCTTTGTTGACAACCTTCAACCCATATATGACAATCGACTTCGATACATGGGAGTCGAAACATTCAAGGCACTGACCATGGTTGGAACAAAGATAAGAGATGATATTTGCAAAGGAACTCTTGGTTCCATCTTCTATAATGACTGTGAAGACGACAATGTCTACAACGAATACAATGACAGTGAAGACGACAATGTCAATGATAATTATGAAGAACACAATGAAGACAAAAATATCGATGACGAATATCAGAATTATGAGACTGACAATGAGGACAAACTCGAAGCGGAAGCACACTTCACTTTCTTCGAGTAGTCACTCACACAAGTTAGTCAGCCATAAGGGAACATCCTAATCCCTCAAAATAGGACAACTCATACCAAGTTGCCTAATCTATTGACCTTGGTTCAATCGGCTCCATCTCAAAGATAAAGACGACGACGACAACGGATCGCCATCAAGAAGGTTCCTAAGAAAGAGAAATGCCCATGTCTGGAGAAACCTAGTCCAAACCTTGATTCCATATCCCTTCCCTTTATTTCTTTATCGAGTCAGTCCAATGTACTCTTGCGCTTAATACAATAAGACATTTATTTGAATTTTTCTAGTCTTTCTACCTCTAAAAGATACAATAATAAATCCAAACTTATAACATGACTCCAATATTATTGGAAATACCTAAAGACTACATACGGAAAAATTCCACATTTGACAGTCCTTAGAATGACATCACTCATGCTGATATGCAAAACAAAAAGAAAAGGGACAAGTCATGCCAAATGAAAAATAGCCATTTTACTCATACTTGATAAATTGGTTTTATATCAATACATGCGCACCTCTCATACAAAAACGCTTGACAAAGCTAGGGAATTTCATAAAAAAAAGAGTTTAGATGTAAATGGACAAGAATATGTCAAAAAAAAGTGCATCCACCATGGATCAAAAAATGACATATCACTAATGCGCATGACTGCTCACATCATGCCTTTATTGTTGAACACACTCTTCAGGAAAACCATGGGCACATCATGTCCATATCACAACAAATATCAGTACATGTACGATTTCCTATACAAGGAAAAAATCCCAACAATTGACAGAACTACGATTGGTTTGATTCCACCTTGGATACGTAGGCAATCTTTTAAGATACAACCATACACATGTAAACAAACATGTTTTGACATGGAAGCATCACTTCCATAAACGAAGAGCTCATTACAAGTTCTTTTGACGATATTACTGGAAATCATAAACGCCAACATGGTTAACATGTCGTACATCATATGATAAAATAACAAATTAGATTCTAAGGATCTCGACTAAATTAGATTATGCCTTTAATCATAGAGGCCATGAAGAAAGACTTTGTCTTACCTCACAAATAGCCTTGTCGAGTCATTTCCCACAAATGACCATCCCTTATTGTGAGGAGTCGCATTTTCCTTTCACCGCTCGTACACCTTCAAAGAAAGGTTAGATGCCTATTCTAAGTACCTTATGTCACATTCTCCTCATGTCAAACCTACAAAGAGCCTCATATGCTCTTACCCCATCGAGTAAGAGCCTCACGCTTGCCTACCCAAAAGCTTTTGTCATAAAGTCCATATCCATTCCACTTTCCATGGCTCCTTACCCTCGCAAAAGACTTGGAATCCTTAGACATGAGTAGCTGTATCATTGACACCTTTACGCGCGATTTGGTTCGTCCTACACTTGGCATCATAACGCGAGTATTACAGTGTAGTCATAGCTAGCGTGACTCATTATCGACAAATATCTACAAGCGACAAACACGCCAACAATGGCAAGAACATTCCATGGACGGAAATGAATATGACATTTTACCATCGTGGGATCATCCACATTCATTACATGCAACAAGGACCGCCTAAAAACTAGCAACGTCCTAATCTCAACATAGTCCACAACGATTAGTTGAGTACACGACACGCAAGTCGCAAACAAAGTTTATCCTATGGACAACCTTATTCTATACAGTTTAGCCCACTTGGTTAAATTGTGCATCATAGTCAATCACTCAAGACCATAGAAATGCAATCTCTAATGGCACTTTTTCAAAAAAAAAAAAAAAAACTCTCTTGTTTTCTTTCCTTTTTGTCTTTAGGATAAGTTGTCAATCTAACATGGGGGCTCGCCACGAGCAACTCATAAACACGAGCTCCTAGCTCCAAGATTATCGACACATAGCTAAAAGCTCAAAAGACCCATGACACACCTTTGACATGAACACATGCACCTAACAGGGGGCTTCTTATACTTTATCTTAATACATCTACTTTGACCTTCAACTTTAATTTGGTCTTAAAGTTTTGATCAAAGTGGGGGCTTGTACGGCCCTCCTCCTCCATGATTTCAATTGGACTCTATGCATCCACTATTACTCATACTTTGTGCACAAGCTTACCTCGTTCAAAATGTTGGCATTTTTTCGTGAGGCCATCTCGCCCTCCCCAGCTGCGTGTACCTCACTATGTGCACGAGTCTACCTCGTCCTTCCTCATAAAGTATATCTCATTATCCCCAACATGACTCTACTTCACACCATACACTTATTTCCTCTCGAGATCCAACATATCTTTATATGTGCACGAGTCTTCCTCGTCCCCCCATATTTCTTAACTCACATTTATGCTAATGTGTGTTTTCAAAAGGCCAAAGTTTCAAAACCTTGGTCATTTAATTTCGTTTTCAAAAAGGCCCAAAGATCCCTTTGGTCATCACCTCTATTTTCTTAAAAGGCCCTAAGTTCTAAAACCTTGGTCATTTCACCTATTTTCTGAAAAAGGCCCCAAAGATCCCTTTGGTCATCACCTTGGAAATTTGAAAAGTGTAAAGAATTGGTAAAAATGGAGGGAGTATGTGTTTAAATATATTAGATCTGAATATTAGGTTTTTTACATAACAACTACATATCATACTTGCATGCTTAATCGACATTAAAAAACAATAAAAAAAACTACTAGTAAAGGACAATGCAACTAGCAGGCACGGTACACCTTATCGATGCCCCATCTGGATAATTTTACTCTCGAATCCAAATCATTTGTACGCTTTACCATAGTTTATGAGATGTTCGGTTCGCGGTAGCACGCCTACATCGCAGATCTACATCTCATGTACGCTCTTGGGTCGTAGGCTAGATCTGAAAGGCACACGGTTTTCGAGGCACCACACGCTCTCGATGGCGACTCCATCATAGTGAACATAGCCAAGGGTAGAAAAGGCACCCATAGTGAAGTAGGCCTGATTAGCAACAACCTGACTTTTGGCTTGCGTCGCTGTCGACGACGCATGCTTAATTTTTAGCTTGCATCGCGGTTGGCGGTGCATGCTTCAAATTTGAGTTGCGTCGTTATGGGAGGCCCAGGAAAATTTTTTGACTTGCGTCGTTATCGACGGCGCAGGGTTGTTTTCCAGCCATGTCATCCAAGCTTTTGTTTCTGCAACTTGGCACATCCTTCTAGACGAGCTTTCCAAAAGTCTAAAGGATCGGTCCGGAGACCCCTACCCTCGCCGGATGCCTCCTATAAGTGGTGGTTCTCGAGCTTACCCTAATCTTAAAGATAATAAAATAGAGGACGGGTCTGTGCGCTCACAGCTATGTGACTACTTTAACCTTCGTCATGGCAACATGCCTTAGTCAAAGTGGGTGCTTCTGTAGACGCCCAAATACATCATGACGGATTATGCCCCGTGATAATAACTAGAATAGGTATAGTGTTATTGTTAGTTTGTTATGTTTTGATAATTCCAAGATAAGTGTAATGTTTGTTATGAGTGATAGAAACAGTCATCATACAAGGTCTAAACACAAGTGCACCAACGCAAGGACCAATGATAGAAGGCAGAAAAGAAGATTGTTGATTAATAAGTCTATCAAGGAAACACCAGTACAAGGACCAACAAATATGCAATACAATTCATGTTACTATATGAAGAAAAAAGCTTCAATACAAACTCAGTCTATACAAGAAGCTGATCAGGATCAAGGAAGATATTTGTTGATGTATAGATCTTGGGAGTTTGTCTTAGTTTATTGTATTGATCAAATGAACAATTACTTTCCTATTATTTCAGGTTGATAAGGAGAAATGCTATGATAAGCAAAACGTCTGATGCACCAGCAAATCCTTGCTGGTACTCACATCATGTACACACATCATGTAGGTTGGCAAGGCAGTGACATAGGTTGGCAAGGCCATGGCATACCTTGGCATGCCTTGGCAAGGCCATGGCATACCTTGGCAAGGCCATGGCATAGGTTGGCAAGGCCATGGCATGCCTTGGCATAGGTTCGCAAGGCCAAGGCATAGGTTAGCAAGGCCAATGCATAGGTTGGCAAGGCCATGTCATACCTTGGCATACCTTGGCAAAGCCATGGCATACCTTGACAACCTATGCATCAACACATATGCGTTTTCATGTGCCATGGCATACCTTGGCATACCTTGGCAAAGCCATGGCATTACTTGACAAGGCCATGGCATAGGTTAGCAAAGCCATGGCATACCTTGGCAAGGCCATGGCATAGGTTGGCAAGGCCATGGCATAGGTTGGCAAGGCCATGGCATACCTTGGCATAGCTTGGCAAGGCCATGTCATAGGTTAGGAAGGCCATGGCATACCTTGGCATACCTTGGCAAGGCCATGCCATACCTTGGCAAGGCCATGGCATACCTTGACAAAGCCATGTCATAGGTTGGCAAGGGTATGGCATTGGTTGGCAAGGCCATGGCATAGGTTGGCAAGGCCATGGCATAGGTTGGCAAGGCCATGGCATACCTTGGCATGCCTTGGCAAGGCCATCTCAGAGTTTAGCAAAGCCATGGCATACCATTGCATACCTTAGCAAAGCCATGACATACCTTGACAAGGCCATCGCATAGGTTGGCAAGGCCATGGCATACCTTGGCATAGGTTCGCAAGGCCATCTCATAGTAAAGCAAGGCCATGGCATACGTTTGCATACCTTGGCAAGGCCATGACATACCTTGACAAGGCCATGGCATAGGTTGGCAAGGCCATGGCATACCTTGGCAATGCCATGGCATACCTTGGCAATGCCATGGCATACCTTGGCAAGGCCATAGCATACCTTGACAAAGCCATGTCATAGGTTGGCAAGGCAATGACATAGGTTGGCAAGGCCACGGCATACCTTGGCATAGGTTGGCAAGGCCATGGCATAGGTTGGCCAGGCCATGGCATACCTTGGCATAGGTTCGCAAGGCCAAGGCATAGGTTGGCAAGGCCATGTCATACCTTGGCATACCTTGGCAAGGCCATGGCATACCTTTACAAGGCCATGGCATACCTTGGCATGGCCATGGCATACCTTGGCATGTCCATGGCATACCTTGGCATGACCATGGCATACCTTGGCAAGGCCATGGCATAGGTTGGCAAGGCCATGGCATACCTTGGCATGCCTTGGCAAGGCCATGGCATAGGTTGGCAAGGCCATGGCATACCTTGGCAAGGCCATGGCATAGGTTGGCAAGGCCATGACATACCTTGGCAAGGCCATGACAAAGGTTGGCAAGGCCATGGCATACCTTGGCATAGGTTGGCAAGGCCATGGCATACCTTGGCAAGGCCATGGCATACCTTGACAAAGCCATGTCATAGGTTGGCAAGGCAATGACATAGGTTGGCAAGGCCATGGCATACCTTGGC
>CAAKMY010015970.1:2063-22579 GCA_901111285.1 Corrigiola litoralis
CCCTCCCCTCCCCCACCTCCATTACTATCCAAACAAAGGATTTCAAATCCCTCTTTCCCCCTCCCCTCCCCCTCCCTCCAAATCCTCCTATCCAAACACACTCTAAGACCCTATTCTTCTCAGCTGAAACTCGCAGAACTGCACTGAACTGAACTGGAGGAAATTGAAAAGAACTGGATAGAACTGGAAGGAACTGGAGAGAACTGGAGGGGATTGGAAAGATTCGAAAGGAATTGGAGAGAACTGGAGGGAACTGAAGAGGACTGGAAGGAAATGAAATCAGTTAAAATAATAGAAGGAATTAACTGGAAGGAACTGAAAGTAACTAGAGAAAACTAGTTACAACTAGAAAGAATTGGAAAAAACTGAAAAAATTGGAGAAAACTAGAAGAAACTGAAAGAACTGAAGCTCACTGAAATTCACGTGAGGAGAACAAGGCCTAAAAGCAGATGGTGACATGGTGTCATATAAGACTTCCTTAACAAGTTACAGTTGTCGTGCCACGTACGTTTAAACCCTACAATTGGCGGGAAAATCACTTTCCCTTAATTAAACTCAATACCCCCATTTTCTTCATTTCTAGGGTTTATGAAAACCCTAAAAATTCACCTTCAAAATTAGGTCACTAGAATAAAATCAATCAATTAATTGTAATGCCAATATACAATGTCAGAGGAATTAATGTGGATTTTCCATACGATGCCTACGATTCTCAGATCGAGTACATGGATAAAGTTATCCAAGCTCTCCAAGGAGTATAAATTTTACTTTAATTTCTAAAATTATTGTTTTTTGATGTTATTTCAATGATATTGTTGTAAAGTTTTCAACTTTAAGTTGATTTTATTTCGTGCATTGCTTTAATCTCTACAATTATTGTTTGTTGAGGTTGTTTTAATGATATTGTTGTAAAGTTTTGAGCTTTTTAGTTAATTTAGTTGGTGGTGGATAAATGTTGGAGTTTGAGTGTATTGGGTTGGTGTATTTGCTTGTGGGGGTGTAATTTTTCTGTGCATTTTAGTTTTATGGGTCATGCTCTTGTGTTTTATGCATGCATTTACGTCGTGAAGGCGTAAGTTGGGTAAGACGGTCTTATGATTGGATGCGGTGAGGATTGAAAGGTTTTCGTGTGAGTTTTTTAGATTATGAGATAAGATGAAAGCTCACTTTATAACTGTAGAAGCTCACTCGTGTAACTTGGGTAAGACGGTTCTGTGATAGGATGCGGTGAGGATTGAATGGTTTCGATGTGAGCTTTAAAGATTAAGTAGATAGATCAGATGAAAGAACACCCCGAAACCTTAGAAGCTTATTTTGTGGAACTGTGGACCGCAGAATGGAGTGATGATCAATTTTTAATGTACTTGAATTTTTCGCAACAAAAATTAAAATGAGGGTTTTGGGAGAAATTAAGTTCATTGGTTGTTGTAATTAAGATTGGTATGCAGTTTTGATTGATTGCTTTGGCAACATTGGCTTAATGTGAGTTTGGCGAGGCTTTACTTGGCTGTGTTTTTGTGATCCTATTCTGCGATTTTCGGATTGGTTCTGTGGTGTACTTCAGGTGATATAGAGTTGGTTTGTGAATTCCGAAAGGTAGACATTATGAATGGGTCATGATGCAGTGGTCAGTGTTATTTGTACTGAAAGACAATTAGATTTGATTGGGTTATATGGTTGTTTGTATTGCAGAAAAGCAATGCATTGTTGGAAAGTCCCACTGGAACCGGGAAAACGTTGTGTCTTCTATGTGCTACTTTGGCATATAGGGCGAGTTTGGGCCCTTTCGCCAATGGTCAAACTGTAAAGGTTAAGGACTCTCCAGGCGTGTCATCGACGCTGACTGGTGGATCACTGCTCCCGAAGATTGTGTATACTTCGCGAACTCACAGCCAGCTCCGACAGGTGATTAAGGAGTTGAAAAAAACCAATTACAGGTAAAATTAGTATAAAAGATCTGTCTAATGGTGCCAGATAGAATTTATAATAACTGGAAGAAAGTGTCTTTTGTATGTTTTTTGTAAGGGAATCCACTTCCACCTCTCAGAGATGAGTGGAGATTTTAATTCGTTATATGCGTTGCACATTTGCCTTAACTGACTGTGTTTTGTGGTTAACATACCCAAGAAGATGCATGCATGCCAAGAATGTCGGCCTTTTTTTCATGTGATATGTTGTGCATCTACTATGCTGCCTTTTTTGTCCTAAATTATTTGAATTAGCTCATACTCTGTTGTTGGCAAGTATATGCATTTTTTTAGATGCAGCACACTCAGTTCTGATATCAAGATTGTTTTTCCTTCGCCTCTGATGGAACTGTTTCTTGTCTAGAGTCATTTATTTTCATGGATGTGGCTTGTTTGATATCCATGACTCTATCAAAATGTAGGCCGAAAATGATGGTTTTAGGATCTCGAGAGCAGTTATGCATTCATGATAAAGTAAAGTTACTTCATGGAAAGGCACAAAACAACGCCTGCCAGCGTGTTCGCAAAAGGCACACCAAGCATTTTTGTAAGCATTATCAGCTCACATCAGGTAATAAATGGACTTCCCGATTTGTTTATTTGTTTATTCTTTTTACACTTTTTGGTGAGGCTAAAAAATGAGCTTTGAAAGAAGTAAAAATGAGAGGAAAAGATTATCCGAGAAACCTGAAGCTCTGAAGTGTAGCGCTGAAGGTTTTTTTTTGTCTGCTTAAGTTCTCTTATCAATGGTTGTCTTTGTCTAATTTGTCAAAAAGATGATCCTCTTTTAACTTTGTCACCAAGAGTTAGAGATTAACACATCCTTAGAGGAACCTATTGTTCCTTTTTCTGGTCCATACGATCTTAAATTTCTATTACAGCTCTAATAAACTTCTTGCTTGGCTTTATTTACTGTATAACAACTGTTCATGTGGTTGGTACAATAGATTCACTTTAAAGATTGCCGTAGGATTACAGCGGGGGAGATCAGCGTTTGTGCTTATTAAGTTATTAAATGCATTAGCAACAAGTACTCATGATTATAGTTTTTATCTGTGAGATAGGTTCAGTATAACATGTTCCAGTCTCTTTTCTGATAGTGGCCAATTAATTCTTGCCACACATGCGAATCTCTTCACATAATTTAGTGTTCAAACAAAAGGCTTAATGATAATGAAACTTCTGTCTTGATGAGCTAATATTATGCTTTCTGGTGTCAGAAATTAAAATGCAGTATTACTGCTGTTGCTTTCTCACTTTCCCCCCCTCTGTTTCATTAAAATGTCAAAACACTATTTAAACTTTTAATAGGCAGTAGGTCATATAGTTCTCTGCTTCTGGTAGAAACCCCGTGGCGGGGATGAACTATGTCTATGTTATCTCAGTAGGCTTTGCCGTCACAGGATATTCAGCACCTTTCTGTCAATCTCTATCTACCAAATTGGTTGTCCTATATCAATTGGGCTCTTTAGGAATTAGTAAATTTATCATAGAAGGGATTCATTGAATACTGGTTGTAACAATGAAGCGAGGTGAATGATGAGAAGAACTATTATTAGGTGCAAAAGTCGAGTTACTTGACGGGTGGCAAAATTGTTTGCATGATATAGGAGATCCTAAGTCAAAATTATCTCTTATTCTAGGATAGATATCGTCCATGTATTGCTCTTGTCTTTTCGAAGCTGGCATTTGTAGCCAGTAGTTAAATATCCGAGAGAAAAACCCCTTGGGATGTTATGGACTACAGTTAGTGGATATTATATGTTGATAAAGTGGTTAGATAAACTGAGCAATTTGTTATAAGAAGTCTAAGAGCTATTTTGGGGCGTCTTACCAAAACTCTTGTAACAGGATTGAGTTTCTGGATCATTCTCGTAGTGGCATAATATACTCTCTAGTTTGCTAAAAATGTGTGACTGTGCAAGTCTGAATTGTAAGCCGCTCCATTTGTCAAGCAATCTGGGCCAAAGGAGAGTCATCTTTTTGGTTGGTGGTTTTGCTTTGGAAGCTTACTTTGACAGATTGTTTATTTGGAAATAACGGTGGTGAGTACTTTAGAGATGTCAGGTTAAGCCGAGGAAAAGAAATGCGTGAAAGATGTTAGCAAGTGCATGGTAAGAGGAATAGTGAAGGGATAGTATCAAAAGGTAATATCCTGTTCCTTAGTTATGATGATACATGAATGATGGGATAATGATGGGAAATGAGGGTGACCTGAGTCGTTGAGACTGCTTCTGAAGGATAACAGGCCTAGGTAAGCCTTTCTGGAAGATGAAAGATCTGTTTGCAGTTTTTTCTGTGAACCTCTTTGCTGGAATTCTGGTATCTTCAGATTACCTTTTCAGGTCCCTAAGCCATTGTTTCATCACCGTACCAACTTGCTGGCCGGATTTGTAATAGTGGCTTAGAAGGCAGCTGGAGTGGATGTTAACTATGCTAGAAATTAAGGGCTTTTCCCTTGGCTGATGAGCATTGTACCTTTGAATCTGGTCTCATCATAGGATGTCAAGACCTACTCTATTGTACTTTCGAGGAGTTAAGGGAGAAAAGACAAGGGTGTTTGGCATAGCTATTTTCAGGTATTTGTGTACGTAGTGTTCGAGTTGGCTTTTTATCTTGCAAGATTTCCTAGGAAATGCTTTCTCTTGAAACACAAAAGGGGGCATGTAATCCTTTTACTGGATATCCTAGGCTTAAGTAGAGCTGGAAGCAATCTTATTGCTGTAGAGGATCTCCTGGTCCAAAATGTTGCCATATTTTTTCATTAGTGTCCCTTGCATCTGTAATGAAAAAACTACTAGACCTTCTATCATCTAGTAGTCTTTCTTAGCCCCTCCAATTGTCTGATTAGGCATGAATGATTCAGAATTTGTTATACTTATCCTTGAGGCGTAGCAATGTAAGTTGATCATAACTTCCATTATTTTTGGTCTTGAAGTTCTAGTAGCATGCCCGATGAGGTTGGGGCTAAGATTTTAGTTGTTCGAGGAGGAGAAAGGAATGTTTCTATTGTGCAACTCTTTTTAGCTTTTACTGCAGACTTGATATTTTGGTGAGCAACTGAGTCTTTGGGTATCTTCATTCTCTATTCGCCAAGACGTTTGTTTCCAATCAACATTTTAAGTCCAGAAAACTTTATTACTAGTCTATTACTATCTTTTCTTTGAAGAAGTTCAGTTTTCCTTGTTTTATGGGTCACAATATCGATGGTTTTTTTAAAAACCTTTTCTGAACTCTTTGTGCCTTTGTTCTTAAAGTCAACTACAAATGTTTAAGCTATTAACGACTCTATTCTTGAGTGAGCAGAATTAAAGCTTTGTTGGTGCGATGTTTCGTACTTAGCTTCCAAGGAGGAATTTTGCTGTAGACTAGTGTCATTTGATGCCTATGATCCTCCACTCTCTTGTTTTTCATCTCCCTTATTCCTTCCCCCTCGATCAGTTTTTGAGTTGTAGATTGACCGGCTGTTCTTGTTCTTAGGGTACTGGCTTGTACATTGATGCGTTTATCTTGACATGAATATTTTAAATTCTTTTTAATAATATTGTCTTGAGATTTCTGGTCCTGAAAACTTGTTTCGTTTTGCTTCATATAACAGATTTCGTCAAGCAGAATCGTTCAATTGGAGATGAACCTATTGATATAGAGGACTTGGTCAATATTGGGAGAAGTTGTGGACCGTAGGTGTTTTTACTAGTACTATTTAGTTTCTTGAAGTCATAGTCACCTCTCTCTCCCCCTCTTCCTCCCTCTCTCTCTCTCTCTCTTGCTCACACTGTCTCTCTCGTGTGCTTTTGTAATCTTTTTAAACAAGAACATACCATATGATTATTATCTAGGAAAAAAGAAAACAGTTCAAATGAGATTGGTCAACATGCCATATACAATGTTTGTGAAGTTTAATTTCTGTTAACCTTTCTGCTTTTCTCTGAGAAAGTTAATTTTGTGTAGGTGCCCATATTATGTATCGCGCGAGCTACTTAAAGTTGTTGACATATTGTTTGCTCCCTACAACTATCTAATCGATCGTTCAAAAGATAAGCTTGGGATAGAGTGGAACAACAGCATACTGATTTTTGATGAAGCTCATAATTTGGTGAGTAGAAATTGTTCAATAATATGTTTTGTGCACGTGTGTGTGTATATAGGCGTACACATTAACATTAATATAATTCTAATATCTCTAGCGAGGATGTCGCCAAAGCGGGTAAGGCTATAGAGAGGGGGGGGGGGGAGATCATAGGTACGTAGCTGCTGTCTCCATTAGTCCAGATACTTAACAATGACCGAAGCACTGGAATTGCCAATCTGATTTATTTATACTTTTAAGCAAAGAAACATCTTATCGCTTACATAATTTCTTCAAGGAGCTCCCTCCTTTTGGATAGAAATTTAAGTAATGTTAGAATCCTCACGCACTGAAGGAGTACAGAGAGTTATTTTGAGCTACTTTAAGTCACTTTCAGTTTCCTTATAGTTAGTTTAATACACTTGCAGCAGTTAATTTTAGTTAGTTCCCGTTCTATTAGTTCGACGACTTTATAGTCAGTTGCACATGTCTCTTGATTCCATTTTTGTCAGCATGACTGTGTATGTGCTAGAATCATAATTCTGAAATATTTTCTACAACCATCTTCTTTCTTAGACGTGTATTGTACTTAATTTTTTGTATTGTATTTCCACCTTCCATGGTTTAAGCGTTGCTGTCAATCATTTTGTTCCCCTTTGTAGTCTTCCCATATATGATTGATATCTTCATTCTCATTTGAAGGTTTTGTTACACCTTATTATGATAATATAATATAATGGAACTAAACTCTAATAGGCGGACACATTGGCCATGGTAAACACTAAGAAGTAATCCTTGGAAGATAAAATTCTGTTTGGAATAGAAAGAAAACTAAAATTGTACTTTTGAATCGAATTTCCTACCAAAGTAAGTGGTTATCATTATTTTGATAAAAGGAATCATAACAGACTTATTGTTTACATGACCATCAGAAAAACACATCCATATTGCTTTGGTGGTACCTGGTCCCTTTTAGTGGTAACAGTGATATATGAGTACAATTAATCAATAAAGAAAGAAGCGGGGAAAACAAATTACATTTTCGTATGAAAATAACCTGATAAGTCACTCCCGTTGAGAAAAAGTAAAAAAAATTGATATTGTCAGTTGAAGGGAGTATGAAATGGGGCTATATGTACATATTATGTTTATATCACTTTTCCATTGCTTAATTTGAGTTTGCGATATTCATGTTCTTTTATATTGTTTTCATGCTCCTTTTTGCTGGTAATGAAGTCCTTTGATGAATTAGCATAGACATTTTATTTTTGGGTTATGAAATGCAGGAAAGCATTTGTGCTGATGCAGCCTCATTTGACTTGCCTGAAGCATTATTGTCTGCATGCATTTCTGAAGCAAAAAGCTGCATTGACCTGTCTGTCAAAAGAAGAGACGTACAGAAGTCAGATGACAAGAGTTGCAACCCTGACAGTTTCGCAATTCTTAGAGGTAAGGTGTATAAATAACAATACTTGATGTATCAGGACTTTGGTTTCTGCTGTTTGTGCACGATAATAGACTGTTTCTCATTGACAATAAGTTTATTACTTAATCTTTGGATTTTCTGAACCTTATAACTCTGATTTATTCACCTGTTGTTTGTAATAGCCCTTTTATTGAAGCTCGAGAAGAGGATTGCCGAAGTGCCGATTGTTTCCAAAGAATTCGGTTTTACTAGACCTGGACCTTATATTTATGAACTACTTGCTGAGTTAAATGTCACGCGCGACACCGCGAGTATGCTAACGGAAATAATCGAGGAAGCTGTTTTACTTCTTGAAGAAGGTAAGATGATCTAGTAATGCTTTGGTATTAACAGAGATTTTTCTTCCCTTTTGTTTTTTTTTCTTTTGCAAATAATCCATTTCTCCCTGTGCCGAGATGTCTCTGAGTGCATGTGTTCTTTTGCAATGAGCATATTTACAGGCTTACACATGTACCGCTATTGCTTCTCTGACTGTTTCAATGGTTGTTACTAATATCCATGCGACCTGTTCTTCTGGTAGAGGCCAATGGAGCTAACAGCAAAGAGTCGAAGGGAACCTCTTGTAGGTTAGATACAATGGGAGATATTCTAAAGATTATCTTCAGAGATGGAGATATCTCTCATGCAAAGTACTATCGTGTAAGCTGTGCTATCCTACTTTTACCTTCTTTCCATTTTGTTTTGTTCTTTTTGAGATCTTGACTATTTTACTTCTTTTTTTGTATGTTTCAGGTACATGTTCAAGAACACTTGACAAGTGGTTATGAGGCTTTCCAAGGTGACATATTGTGTCAATGTGAAGTTCTGAGCAAAATCAAGCAACTAGTGTGCAAGAAATAAATTCTTACTTTATGGTTCAGGTAATGTGTCCAAGGCTAGGACGCTCAGTTGGTGGTGCTTCAATCCAGGAATAAGCATGGAAGACTTCTCCAGGAAGGGTGTTGCCTCTGTCATTTTAACTTCGGGAACATTATCTCCTTTGGATTCCTTTGCATATGAATTGAAGCTGTAAGTTCAAGTTTTTTGGGGTTCTTTTGTTCGCTGTGCTCGTTATTTAAGTATTTACTGATAGGAAGTTCCTCGTCTTATAACAGAGAATTCCCTATACGATTAGAGAACCCCCATGTTATATCATCTAGTCAGATCTGGGCTGGAGTGGTACCAACAGGGCCCTCTAACTACTCTTTCAACTCGTCTTACCGAAACCGTGATGTTCTAGAATACAAACAGGAGCTGGGGAATGCTATTGGTATGCTAAAACTAAACTATTCACCTTTACAATTTATTTGTTTATTATTTTTAAAAGTAAGATTATTGTAACATTTTTTATCTCAGTTTCTGATTATAGCCAATTTGCCATTGTAAGTATCGTTACAACATTTAGCTGGTAAGTTATAGGAGAAAATAGCATCTCCATCCTTACTCAGCAATTCAGGAAAAATGGTGAAACACTCAATCGTGTATCACATTTTTTAAATTTCGCTTTGTGTCAGTGATTACTAACATTGTCTGGTTAGGCAGTGGCGGGAAGAGACTTCAACTCTGCTGTCTAATTCACGAACTGGGCTTGAGCGTGTATTGTTGAATAATTGTAAAATGAGATGATCTAGGATCAAGATTGATTGAATTTAGCTAAATAATGTCTCCATGCCCCAATGTAAAAGAGTCAATACTCACCCAATATATGTTTCTCAAAAAGTGTTTGGAGAACCTTGATACAGGATGTCATTAGGAACTTAAAAATTTGTAGTTGCACCACGAAAAACCTTACATGTAATAAGAATAAAGAAAGACGGAGACAGGGTTATTATATCTGATAAACTACTGATTTTGCGTCAGGTGCATTTCCCTGAGACGGTTATATGTGCTAAGAAAGTGGTGAAAAGGGGAATCATCATCTGTTTTCCGTTGTCAACTTTCCTTCGAAAGAGTGTGTTCGAGATCACGTGGATTTGTTGGGGTAGGACGGTAGGTTTAACTCTTTTGGGGTTATAAGGAAGGGTTAAGCCATAACAATGAAATAATTGATTGAAATTAATGAAGGGATCTGAACTCAATTGACTACAACCATAACATAAAATATCCACGGACTGTGGGAAAATTTTGGACATCCAGTGGGGTTGTTGGGAACTCGAAATATGCTGCATTTGTAGGTCAGCTATGCAAGTCTTTGGAGGATCCTGGGTAGGAAGTATTTTTGGTAAGATATGCATACTCGGCTTTGTTAATCGAAAAGATGAGAGGTGCTACAAAATTTATAATGGCTAGAACAACTAAATTGACCTATATCACATCTTTTTAAAGTTCAGAAACATTGTAACAGATCTTGGATTATAATCTGCTGTCTTATGTTCGTGAATATTTTTCTCGAAGAATAGGGTGAGTTTAAGTGATCAAAGTTCTTTTCTCACTTATACACAAGCATCAAACTAATTGTTTTAATTAAAGCTTGAGTCATGACCTTATAGAGACATGTTGCTAAAGTTTTGCATAAGTGCAATTAGAAGCATCCTATCCCTTATATTGTCTTCTTGTTGAGGCAAATCATTATCGTACACCTAGTCTATAAATTCTGTGATATAAAAATAGAATGATACCAATAATCAAACCCACAATAGAGGATAAGCAGTCCTCCTAGTTTGACTTGTATGGTAAAAGAAGTACCATTGAGTGTGGAAACCGGAACACATACAATGTATGTATCCAATTCTTCCATGACACATTGACACATAATTACAAGAACCAAATAAGGCCTGAGTATGACCATAGGAAGCTATCTTTTCTGGTTAGTTGGTTGTCTTGGAGCATGCTTGTTTGTCATCTTGTATGTTTGCTCAAAACCGTTTTCGGGTTGTATTAACGGATAATTATTAGGTTGGATGACTCTATTTTTTAGCTATTATGTTGTTCCATTGTGAGGGTTTTGTACTTTTATATTTACGTTCTCTACTCTTTCTATTCATCGTGACTGAAAGTACGTGCTTGAGTTTTAAGTCCACCATTGATCGGGAAGGCACCAATCAAATATGTCTGAGAAACTAGAAGTGAAAAACATTTCTGCACAAGATAGAATTCTGAAAGGAAGAGAATATAAAAGGCATTTAGAAAAAGCAAGCGAGTGAAGGAAAACTGTAAACCTCTATATTACAATACCCTTGAACCAACTTTGTTTGAGCACATAATATGCTCATGGGGGGTACCAAATTATAGTTTCCTTGATATTTTGTTTCTTATTTTTTACTGAATTCTATATCTGTATGTTGCAGTCAATTTTGCTCGGATAGTTCCTGATGGGCTGCTTGTATTCTTTCCCTCGTACTATGTTATGGAAAAGTGCATTAGTTGTTGGAAAGAAAATGTAAGAATTTTACAAGTTCGTCGTTAGCACCCTTTCGTATATGTGGTATACCCTGTCTGGGTATCCTTTTCTAGTGTACTTGAAGTTTTTCTTATAGTTTGCGTTCATTTGAGATGATTTTCTCATATTGTGAGTCTTTGTTCTAGTCACATGGGAAAAGGGCCACTCAATGCACAATTTGGGAAAGGATATGCAAATTCAAGCAACCTGTGGTAGAACCTAGACAATCATCATTATTTAACTTGTCAATTGAGGTATCTCCAACTGTCATAACTCATAAGATTAAGTTTCAAATGCCCATTTCACTTGAGCCTGATGCAAAAGTTTCTTTGCAGGACTTCAAGTCTAAGTTGAATGATCCCTCTACATCTGGTGCTGTCTTTTTTGCTGTTTGTCGTGGCAAGGTAGCTAAATTCTGAAATATGCACTTGGCATCATTCTATTAATTGCATTCTATCTCATTTGAAAATTTGGTGTCACTTAGGGTATGTTCGGCAAAACCATCTGTTTTAGTAGCTGGTTCAAGTTGTTAGGTGGCGTTTGGTTCACAAATCTTAATAGGTTTAGAATCAGGAATGAGGTTGGACAAGAATGGGGTTGGGGTGTGATTCCTGATATCTTTTGTTTGGCTTAAATTTGCAGTGGATTTGAATCCTATCCCAATGTTGTTTGTTTGAGTATGGTATGCAATCTATTTTTTTTCCTTTTTTTCTATGACTATGTTGAAACTTGCAGTAATACGTGGTGGACATTCAGAATGCTATGACTATGTTAAAACCTGCAGTAATACATGATTTTTTGATGGGCTTGTACTGTAGATCAAGAAGAGTTATTGAATCTTTCCAATTTGTTGGAAAAAACGCACATCTTTGAACTCTCTCTCATTCATTCGATGTTGATTTCCAGGTCAGTGAGGGATTGGATTTTGCTGACCAGTATGGGAGGGCTGTGGTCATTACTGGGTTACCATTTGCCACAAGGACAGATCCCAAGGTTTACTTTCTTTTCATTTACCTTTTTAATAACTCAAGATTCTATAAATTTGTGGTTGCAATGTATGTTTGTGGATGTTTAATATGTTAGTGTCAAGTTTATGTTGTGAATTGTAAATGTCATGTATAAATACACATTGATAGCTTGTTAAAGTTTCAAGATTTTAGTCTAACTGATTGTGGTAGGATTTCTTTTCAGCAGTAAATAATATAAAACATATTCAATATTTGGACGAAACATGGTATAAAGAGGAGAAATTTATGATACTTGTTATACTTCATCAGCAGTCATGGGATACCTGAATCAACCACTGTATCAATAGTATTATCTTTAATTATCCACACTGGTCATTAATTGTAACCTCGACCAACTGTCTGTCATAATTCTTCACTTACAGTACTACTTCAAATGTAAAAACTTCCATGTGGACATTCAGCTTAAGAGGTATAGAGTCTATCAGGGATGATATGATAATCCAGGATCACGATAGTGAAATTCCGCCCTTGTGGCTCTAGTTTTTGTTTCTAAGTTGTGCAATTGTTCCACGTCTTTGCTATAGTTATACGGTTAGTACATAGGATGAGTGTCGTGACTGGCATAGAGACAACTGTCATGGCCTGACAACAAAACAGTGCTTAATGACCAGATGGCTTTAGTATTCAATGCGTAAAGCTTAGCCCAGACTATCAAGCTCAAATGCACATATCACATTTCGTATCTCACCCAACTTGACAAGATAAAACCCCTAAAGTTAAGAATTGTGATTATGGTATGGATTTGAAATCCTCATTAAGCTAATTGGATACGTCCCATATTCGTCATTATACAGCGTAGCCTGGTGCTTGTCCCACTGATAGATCATCTTGGCTTCTGATGTAACGGTCGTATTGTCCAATGACCATAGCAGCTCTGCATTGGCCGATCCTGATAAACCCACTATGGAATTGTTACTTGGTTTGCAACCTGGAATGCTTTATATATCTGGTGAAATGTCACACGTTTGCCAAATATTGTTTCTTGCCTCAGAAAAAGGTAAGAGGCATATTGGTGCTTTGTGTCTTTTGTTTGTTACTGTATTTTGGGTATTGTTACTTGAAGGAACAACTACTGTAGCGATGTCCTTATGTCCTATCTTAGTATCCGCTGACATTTTGCACTTTGCTATGGTCCTATGGCTTACCCTGTACATCATTTTATTCTTAGTAGCGCTGTTTTTGTATCTGAAAAGATAGTATTACTCCAATGTGATGAGCCTTGAACATTACATTTCTGTTGGATTAGTGGTGTATGCTTCAGGAAGTGCTTTTTTTTTGGATTTTTGTTAATTACTTCATTACACGTTGAAGGGCAAGAATTGGCTGTTCTTGGAAGTTGGAATTTTGTCCTGCAAAGCAAACATTCTCATGCACTAGCAAGTTGTCATGCTATGCTTCTGTAATCATTGGCAATATTCTGAAGCCATCAATATCGTGAATAGCTAGTCTTTATTCAAGAAGACGAGGTTAAAAACATGTATTTTGTATCTAACAGATCTCAAGCTCTTCTTTTGTCTCTCTAGTTTTTGTTCGTGTAGACCCTATATGAAAATTTTCATTATTTCTTTTTTGCTGACATTAATCGTGTATGTTACTGGTGAAATAACTTCATGTTACGAGTGAATTTGTCATTAATGATTTCAAATCCCTTTCGTTATTTAATTTACTCCAGGTCCGCCTCAAACGTGAATTTTTGGACGAAAATGCACGGAACCCAACCACAGATCTTAAGGTATTTGGAGACATCTGAATGTGTGATTGCTTATAAAAGGCCATTGTTCTTCTTGCTCACTGGAGATTTGAATTGTAGCCTCTGACAGGAGAGCAATGGTATGATCAACAAGCTGCTCGGGCTGTAAATCAGGCTGTTGGACGTGTCATCCGCCATCGCCATGATTATGGAGCAATCATATTCTGTGATGAAAGGTTCTTTTGAAACTTGAAAGCTATCCATTTCGATGAATTCTTCCAGTGTTACAATCTTGAATCTATCTCATAAGTGCCGTTATGTGAAGGATCATCTACTTTTTCTCACTTGATAGGCCATTACAGATTTGATTTGTCGTTGATATTTTTAAACTTTGCATCTTTATGTCATGCTTCTTGTTTAATCGTGGATTCCAAACAGGTTTGCATCTTCACACCGTCAGACGCAGGTATCACGTTGGATACAGCCTCATCTCAAGGTTTGTATTTGCATCATTTTCTATTTTCTATCTGTCTTAGGCTCTTAGCTGATTATGAATTCTTGATTATCTGATTCTGGTGTGTCTCTGTTGATCCTTGCAGTGTTATTCTAAATTTGGCGGTGTCGTATACTCTCTGACCCGTTTCTTTCGTACGGGAGTTCATCCTCCTGTGAAAGTTGAACCACTGGAGACTGTGAAAGTTGAACCATTGGAGACTGTGAAAAATGGTTTAGTACCTTCTGCTCTTCAATATGCTATATGCAAAATGCTTCTTATATGTAATTAAGTTGCAGGCTACTAGAAATGTTGTGTATCCCTTTTCAAGTCTGATCTGAGTTAACATTGGCTTAGTTGAGTAGCTTGACCTCGAATCGAGCTTTTAAGAATCGAGTGTTGACTGAGTCATTCACAATTAGCTTGCTAGTGGTCTGGTCTGATTTTACACCCTTAACCAAAACACTGATTCTCTAATTCAACAAGCGGAAACAGTTAACAAAAAACACAATTTGTGTTTGAGACAGGTCAGGAGCTAGGATAGGGCCTACTCTTAGCCTATCTTCTTGCAAGGCGCTTCAGAGGACGGCTCATCATATGCTTCGCCTCATATTCTGTAAAATTATGTCCAATTAGGTCTATAGAGGGTGCAAAGTCAATTACAATGGAGGGGGCACTTATAAGCTGTAACCTATTAAGGTTCTCAGAATAAGGATGGATAAGGTTGCGTACACACGACCTTCTACTGCCGAAGGCTGGTGCTTTGTTAGAGGCTTTAGGGTAGACGTAGACGGGATCGTTCGAAGAAATGTATTGATTTCCCTAGTGGAATAACCATGAGTTTATGTATCTTCAAATAGCATAGACAACAAGCCTATATGTTTTCGCCTTTGTAATTTGAATCACGCCTCTCATGTTACCTTTGACACATGCTTTAAGAAGAAACAATTGCAATTTCTTATAGGGGGCACAGTTGACTTACCTGAAAAGACATTGGGCCTTGTTATTTGTAACTCCAGAAGTTTAATCTCATCGTAACATCACCTGACAAAGAAAATTTTGGATAAACTTTGGCCAAAGGCCTAAATGTGTTTTGTGGTAAAGCCCCCAAACAGTTGCTCATTTGTACCTGAAATATGAAGGTAGTGGTTTTGGATAGAGTGCAAATTTTGGGATCCAAATTTTTTCTACTCACGAGTCAGCAGTGTTTTTCCTTGGGATGGCTGAGTTTCCCTTGCGGAGTCTGTTCATTTTCCAGATGAAACATTTAATCCAGAGAGATGCTAAGGAAATTTACCATCCCATATTCTTACAGTCTCATGTCTCACCACCTCGTATTGAAGCACAATGGTGTCAGGTGTGAATATTGAGCAAGTAGCCGTGTAGCTCAGGGTGGTTTGAGCTAGAGTGTTGTGTCTTCAAATTTGTCGTTACAGTTGTAGTTAGAGGGTACAGGTGTCAAAGTGTTAAGGTTGTTGATTGGCATCAGATGTGCAGAATAATTGTTTAGTCCAGTTTCCCACCCCATCTCCTCTATGGGAATTGAAATAAAGAGATAGTGGAAAGAAGAAACATAGATATTTAGGTTCAAAAAGAAAACTGAATCACCAAAGCTTGGTAATAATACTAGAACTGGTAAGACTTGATTTTTATGAGGTACCATACAAGGAGAGTTCTCAGTCTACAGATACTAAAACTTTGTGACGCCATGTTGTACTAGAATTTAGCTTTAGGAACAGCTGTTTGATTAGTAGGGAGTTGCTTTTATTAGGAATTATCTTGAAACTTCATTTATTAAAGCGTGACAGTTGAAACTATATACTTTTGCCAGATTTGTGTGCGGGGATTGGCAAATCGACACGGCTGTGCTCAATTGTATTACTTTATTTTTTGTACTTTCTTGTATGTGGTCATTGAGTTTGCATGGAATTTCTGCTGGTGTCTATTATTGATTCCTGCACTGTAGACATGGTTACTTGATAGCTTACGGTCGGAATCTTCTTGTAGAAAAGGACTGTGGAGTAAAGGCTGTCCATCATCTAAATACTTGCTGCTCAGAAAAGAAATTTAGTGCTTCGGTAAGTTCATGCAATAAAGCCTCTTTACATAGAAAGGAAAAAGATGATTCAATGAGCTTTTCTTCTGACTGTTATATTTCATTTTTGTGTTTTCTTGGCAGCCTGTGGATGAAGACAGTTGTACAATATCATCATCAATTGGAGCTATTTTTGGCAAAAGCAATGATTATAGCCTGTTTAGAGAAGTTGTTCCTGCTAATAGATCCACTCTTACTCGTCAAAACCAAACACAGGCTGTTCCAGTTAAGGAACCAAGTCATTTATTTGAAAAGTACAAGCAAGTTCCATGTAGGACTGATTATGGACTTAAGAAAGTTGAAATAATTGACTTGTCAAGCGATGCCTCACCTGATAAAAACCTGGATGACAAACTGATTGTACGTTGCAGTTCCAAGAGACAGAAAACTTGTGAACAAGAGGCTGATTTTGCAGACTGTAAGGTTTCCTGTCAGTTGACATCTGGCAGCATCACAGACGCACACTCGAACATAAAAAAAGAAAAAGGTGAAAGTAGCTCGACCAAAACATTGAGATGTTCTCCTGTTACTAACATAACTGCACAAGGAAGGCGTTCCAGCCAGCTAAACCAGGGTTCTGTCTCTGTTTCTCTTCAGGACGGACAATCTGAAGGACAACAGTTTCTAGTCCAGGTATTACTTTAATGAATCTTTTTAATCTTTGTACTAAATGAAACTTTCAGTCAGATAAAGTCAGAAATATAAGAGACAAATAACCAGAGCTGACAAAGCTAACCCGATAGGAACCACCCGAGTTAAAAAAGGAAAACGATTTGACCTGATGCTTAGCAGAATCCTGATAGAACCTGGAAATTTAAAGCCCAAACCTGACTTGAACCTCAGTTCAAACAAAAACATGAGCCAACCTGACTCAAATCTTGATCTCAATGATTGAGCCATAAACAAATCTCATTGAAAATTATATGAGTTTACTAAAAAGTTACTATTTCATGTGACTTGAACCTGGATACACAGTGTTGAATCAAATGTTATCATTTGATGTCATAGTAGAGATTGAGTTGACTTAAACCTTATATGTTACAAGAGTAAGCCAGCCCGAAAGAATAAATTACCTGATGTGACCTGAACTCGTATAACCTGAATCGACCCAAAGGTTGTCATGACCTGACGTGTAATTACTTTGACCCGCCCAAATACCTGCGCTACAGATAACCTTAGTGGTATGTTATGGGATGCGTTGCTGCAACATATATCATAGTATCAGAGTCAATGAAAATTTGCTTTATTTGTAGAATGTATATGACTTGATCTGTGATGAAGCTAGCCAAAAGTGGAGTGCTTTTTACTATAAAACGGGCACCTCTATTCTTTTCAAGTTGCGGTGAGACTTGGGTCTCACTTGTCGCATTAAAAATTAGCTTTCTCATCAGCTATCTTTCCTGTATTGTGTAAGATGTTCTTTATGTAATAAGACTGTGTGCTGTAATAGAGTTGGCTGTCGCAAATATTACTTAGTTGCTTATAGTATGACTCACATTTTCTTTTTAGAGAAAGGTAAATAGAGTTTTCTTCGTGTTTCATATTTGTATAATAGTGCATTAACAGTGAATATTAAGATTATTGGCTGCATCCAAGAAGCTTCTATTGCTACACAACCAAAAAGGCTTAGCAGTTCGTATTGATGTTTACTGCAAACACCGTTTCTTACTTCTTCCTTTTTCTTTTTTTCTTTTGGCTAAACAAATTTTATCTAACCTTGCAGGTCGAACAGATACTTAATGAATCCGAATATAAAGACTTTATTGGCTACTTGAAGGCCCTGAAGTCAAAAGCGATGAAGATAGGTTCTGTTTTGCAATCAGTTGTAAAACTCTTTTCTGGTCAAGAGAGGATTCCTCTCCTAAGGAGGTACTTCCGTCCTTATCGTAGCATCATAGCAAATACTCCCTCCGGTTTTCTTTATTCATTCTACTTGCTTTTTGGGCACTATTCATAGGTAAAGATTGATTTTGGACTACAGACCAAAATATAAGATAAAATATAGTCATATGGGATCTGTTTAATTTGTCTTAATGAGTAGATTAAGAATATCAAATTTTTATAATTTTACTAACATATAACTAAAGTTATTTAGCTTATAAATTATGCATTGACATACGTGAAAAAGCAAGTAGGAAGAATATTGAAAACTGGAGGGAGTATTCATTTATTTTTTCTAGCCCTTTTGAGATCATCATGCTATTAGAAATTTTGTTACTCCAAGTGCTCAGTCCCCCATGAATCCATGATTAGTCTTGTGTATTTGTGGTAGTATGACGAAAGCCTACTCGAATATCAAATCTGATCTCAACAAGTATGATGCTAGTTTGTGCTCCATCTTCTGAGTTAGTGATTAGAATTGAGAGTGTACTGGATGATTACGACTACTAGCTTTTACAGAATCTGGCTACGCAAGTAAGGACGCCATCCTCGTTTTAGGCGTAAGTGGACCATCATAGGGGATGCTTTGGAGGTGTCTGTCCAAGTGGGTTATAAACTTATAATTCTTAGCATCTGTGGGCTGGGTTTGTTATTAGCTTCAACTGTTGAAATGTTAGGGGAATCATGAATTCAGAGGGACAAACAGTGGAGCGTTGAAATTTAGTAGATCACAATATTGGTAAAAGATGTATGAATTTTATGCTGAAAATTCATCAATGTACCTATATGTTTTTATCATAATTGATTGTCCTTCTTCAGCGGTTTTCAGGAATGTTAACTTCTGCCTTGTAGGAGAAGAAGCACTAGAGAAGTCGTCAACCCCCGCTCCATCATGAGCAAAGACTAGTTTACTTATGATGAGATGCCCTCTCTCTCTCTCTAGAATGCTTAGTCAGAATTCTCCTATTTGTTTTCGGTCTTGAACATCTTACATATAGTAGTTTTCAGTATCATCGTGTTTCTGGTGGTATTATTTGTTTCTGGGGTACTGGTAGATTATTGTACTTAAATACCTTATATATATCACAAGTTATATGGCGTACTTGATTGGAAAGAGAGTTGTTGCTTTTCCTATTTTCAGTAATGGAGGAAGTAAAGTAGGGTTAAAGCTTTTAGGAGGTTGAAGCATATGACGTAATCAATGAAGTTATGAATAGTTGCAATGCCAACTATGTTATAACATCAATTCATGTGGAACTCCTGCAGTCACATCTCTGACGTCTGTTCTTGTCGGCATTAGGTCTGTACAAAGGAATTTTAAAGCAAAAACCTTGTCTTTGGATGGGAAACTAGCTTGAGATAATCACAGCTCTCCCCCGCCCTTTTCTCCCTTATATAAGACCTAAAAAGTATGGAGAAAAAAAAACATGGCGTTAACAGCAAAGAAAACCTTCAAAAACAACTATCTGGACTTTAGGTTTTCCAACTCTTGATTTTAGTGCTGGTGGAGACTTGCTTCTTTTTATGCTGAGAATTTATCGGATTCAGGTGATAAGCCGAGCCTTGGTGATGTGAATTTAGTCCCCTTTTTGTCCAGCTTATTGAGTCTGTAAAAATTATGTCTTTGAGTTTTCCACTTCAACCTCTTTGTAGAGCTGAGTATCTTGCAAGTCAGCTTTAGACTCTGAGAGATTAGACTCTTTCTCCCATCGTTTAACCCACACAGTTTGTTTGGCTAAGCTCCTGGTCTGTTCCCATGCATGAAAGGTTGTATCAGCTTTCCTTCGAAAGTAACAGCTCGTTTGTTTAGAGGGAGTTGGGGCTGGGAATGGGAGTTGAACTCCCAATAGAGCAAACTCCCTTGTTTGTTTAGGTGGGGATTGGGAGTTGAGAGGGACATGGAATGGGAGTTGGAAGGCTCAACTCACAATGATCTATTACCAGGGGAGGGGGTGGTAATTGGATGGGAATTCATTCTCACACTTCAAATTACTAAGATACCCCCACTTAAAAAAATTCATCTACCCATCTTAACCATTCACTCTCACTTAAAAAAGGATATATAGGTAAATAAATTATTTTATTCCCACTCCCAATCCCACATACCAATCATGGAAATGAGAGTCATTTGATGAATTCCCACCCCAAATTCCTACATAAATTCCCAGTACAAGTCCCATTCCCAATCCCGTGATTATACCAAACGAGCTGTAAAGTCTTACGTATCTTACATGGCAGGAGTTCAATACATTTGTGTTCTTACTTTGGCGTTTAAATCATCTTGGGCCTAACATATACAAGAGATATTGTTGGTCCATATCCCACCTAAGTGTTTTGGAGATTATCGATCATCCCACTTGTTCATTTATGATGCATTAATGCAAGTTGATTTACAAGTTGAAACATGTGAGCAAGTACTTGTAGGCTATGTTACTCAGACTCGATTTT